>SDVV010044589.1:0-10142 GCA_016164225.1 Gammarus roeselii
GATGTATCATATACATACTATTAATGTGTTGTTCCTCCTTCAATATCCTTCATGTCGTCAGACTCATTGGTCACGCACCTAGCATGATGTATCATATAAATACTATTAATGTGTTGTTCCTCCTTCAATATCCTTCATGTCGTCAGACTCATTGGTCATGCACCTAGCATGATGTATCATATACATACTATTAATGTGTTGTTCCTCCTTCAATATCCTTCATGTCGTCAGACTCATTGGTCACGCACCTAGCATGATGTATCATATAAATACTATTAATATGTTGTTCCTCCTTCAATATCCTTCATGTCGTCAGACTCATCAGTCGCGCACCTAGCATGATGTATCATATACATACTATTAATGTGTTGTTCTTCCTTCAATATCCTTCATGTCGTCAGACTCATTAGTCGCGCACCTAGCACGATGTATCAAATACATACTATCAATGTGTTGTTCCTCCTTCAATATCCTTCATGTGGTCAGACTCATCAGTCACGCACCTAGCATGATGTATCATATACATACTTGTAGCATGTGTTCGAACATTGCGTTTGACAGACCTCACGTCCGAACCCACGTCTCCTACTTAAAAGTCTTAGTTGTTGCGGGGACTGCGAGTATATTTGGCCCATTGTATTTTTCCACGCTAGCGACGAACTGTGAAGGATATTCCAACCTTTCGTGTCGCTACTTCAACATGTAGCTGATAATTGAGTTCATGTATTTGATTTATGTATTGAAAACTCATAGCTATCTAGTTGATGGAAATATAGGTGAATGAATAAGAAGTATAATGACAAACAATTATTATTTAAAGATATATCACATCATTATTGTGCCCTTCAGTGTGTACCCTGCTTAGTCCCCTCTTTCTCTCCTTTCCCAAACGCAATCCTCCTTCCCATTACCAGCCTCCCCTCATTCACCCCTCCTCCATAGTAGTCTCTACTTGTCGCGATTTGTCAGCAGGAGTGATAAAGAAATCGCCAACATTACCCCTATTGCATGACGTGATAGGGGTGGTAATGAAACAGCCTGTGCGTGTATCATTCGCCCCTTCAGCTGGACGTATAGAGGTCTCAGGACATGCTCCGAAGTCCAGAAGGAACGATCCATGTCCCCTCCAACACGTTCTGCGCCTCCCCCCCCCCGTCCGTTCTAGGTCCGTTGGTGCTGACGCCGATACATTTAATTGATTGAAGAACCATATGACTATCCCATGAAAATATTTGGTGTCCTCCAATTTTTTTTAACAAAAATCCCCGTTACCAATTTGTTTTTTTAAAGAGAGAAGGAAAGTTGGAAAAAATATATCGGCGACAAACTGCGAGCGAAAAAAATGTCATGAAATTACAGACAAAAACCGGCCACTGGAAATTGTCGCGGATTCGTATTTATTTTTGGGATAAGTTTGTTGTTGATAGAGAGATGAGGGGAGGTAAGAGGGGCCCTGGGGACTTGAAGTTCATAGATTGACGAAGTTGCCTGAACCACGCGGGCGCTCCACATAGCGTGTAATATTTCCCTTACTACCAAAAGGATTGAAGAGGTTAAGATATTTTTGGATATGACGAGTAATTTATAAAGTATTCGCGATTTTTTTTGCAGTATTCGTTCCGAATTTATACTTTGATTTCCATTCGTCGAATTTGTTCAATCAAACATTAATTGTTTTGATAGTGTGGATATCCATATGAAACTTTTGGCAACTTGCGATGTGATATACATGTATAATAATGTATCAGATATATGCATTAACTATGTCTTAGAATAAATTATATTGTTTTGTCTTACATTTGTTAGCAGAAGGCAGTTACTGAAGATCAATTCTCGAATACTCGAATAATATATTTATCTTACGATCTGATGTCAAAAAATAATTGCGATGAATGCCTCATTGCAAACGTAGAGTTTTGTGCTCATGTCAGTTGGGGCCCTCTCCACATTGGTCCGGTCCATTGTACCGCATCTTGGAGGAGGTCTCAAGGAAAGACTGCACGATGGACTGATTGTTTACATCACCTTCCTTGTAACGAGTTTTTTTTTGTGAAAGATGGGGCGAGTTCAAGTAGGCCCGTTATGATTGAAAGTCATTAAAATCTCCTAATACGTAGAAGTTCGTTTTAAAATTATCTGCTACCTGGGGATTGGATGTTATGTAGTCGAATGACTGGTTGCTGTCTTTGGGTGGCCTGTAAATAGCTCCAACATTAAAGGATTTGGTTTTTATTTCTTGGACGGTAATTCAAACAGTATTTGCCGTTGATAATCCGTCCGTATTTTCATACGTAGAATGTCTTCTCAGCATCGACAATACGCGGTAGCAGTCATTCTTGGCCTCCCCTACACTCACACTCATAAAAATATTTTTTTCAGGAGACCGGTGGTATTTGGTCCCTTTGTTACAGATGCAAAATAGTTTTGTTGCTCCAACGAAATTATTTGTTGATTCAACAAGAAGTCGGCTTCTGCAACACAAAAATTATTCACTCAGAAACTTACAGTCATTTCACATGCAATCTGTGATGGAGACCCCGCGCAAAATAGGTTAAATGTGTTCAATATTGAACAGTAACTGTGCTACTGTTTAAACAACTCGCTTGATTGAAATGTATCATTTTCAATGACAAAGTATTGTCTTTCAACAGGGCCATATCCAACACCCATCTACCTGGTTATATTTAGCGAGCGGCCCGAGTGAAGCTAGCCAGTGTCGGAGAGCAGATCAAAGAAGAACTCAAGAACCATTCATCTGAAACTGATTGCTTTCTGGGATCATACAAACCCTTTGATCTTCTTACTGGAATGAAAATCAATGGTATGTTATTACAATAGAAATAAATTCGATGTGTTTGCTGTCACCACTACAAATCATGAGATCGTGTCATAAGGGTTTTAATCCTAAGCAAACACATGCAGAAGGGGTCAACTGTTCTATAAGTTCATGTACAGGATTCACAAGATACTGGAAACGGTATTTACATTGTGAGGGTTGGGTTGTATTTCCACGCGAAGCAATATCAAACTGAGAGGTGGTAATTGAAAGGATTCTAACACGATATATTTGTAATTATACTTCATCCTGAAATGAGTGTACTGGAATTGAAAGGAGGTGATGCCTGCCACGTGCCAGAGACGACAGAAATAATGTCCTTTTTGATGTTGCTCTCGATATCCCTGCGTGGAGGTTGTATGTTTGGAAGTATACATACACATAACTGTCCTTTTCTTGAACTAGAGGAAACAGTCATATGTACAAGCATAATTGAAACATACAATCGTCATACAGAACGCAAAAAAGACCCTATTTCTGGCATCTATTGTACAGGCTTGTTCGTTTTGTATTAAGAACTTACCCGAATTTTCACAGTTCATGACGCTTCTTTCACGTCATGACTCTTGCAAAATTGAGAATAGAGAGCGTCCTTCAACAATGTCCATTGATTGTTGGGATGGAAAGGTGAATGTCTTCAGAACAGCTCACGCTGACGATGACCTGCTACATATAATCTGTGTTCTGTGAATTACTGTAACTTTCAAACCTGTCATTACACCAAAATAAAGTTAAAATCATAAAACCTTTACACTGAATCAACTCAATTCGAAGAAGGAAGTGGTCCGGATTGGACGGGATGGGAGGGCAGGACGGGACGGGAGGACAGGACAGACGGGAGGATAAGACGGGACGGGAGGACAGGACGTTACGGGAGGACAGGAAGGGATGAGAGGACAGGATGGGACGGGAGGACAGGACGTTACGGGAGGACAGGAAAGGATGAGAAGACAGGACGGGACGGGAGGACAGAACAGGACAGAAGGAGAGGACGGGACGGGAGGACAGGACGTCACGGGAGGACAGGAAGGGATGAGAGGACAGGACGGGACGGGAGGACAGAACAGGACACGAGGAGAGGACGGGACGGGAGGATACGTCGGGACGGGAAGACAGGAAGGGACGAGAGGACAGGAAGGGACGGGAGGACAGGACAGGATTGGAGGAGAGGACGGTACGGGAGGACAGGACGTTACGGGAGGACAGGAAGGGATGAGAGGACAGGACGGGACGGGAGGACAGGACAGGACAGAAGGAGAGGACGGTAAGGGAGGACAGGACGTTACGGGAGGACAGGAAGACATGAGAGGACAGGACGGGACGGGAGGACATGACGGGACGGGCTGACAGGACAGGACAAGAGGAGAGGACGGTACGCGAGGACAGGACGTTACGGGTGGACAGGAAGGGATGAGAGGGCAGGACGGGACGGGAGGACAGGACGGAACGGGAGGACAGAACGGGACGGGAGGAATCTCAGAGACGATGTCAGACGCGAAATCTTCGATCGACATCATTTACCTTGACTTTCAAAAGGCTTTCAACAAAGTTCCTCACAAACGCTTGGTTAGTAAATTGCACAACATCGGTATTCGAGTTGAGCTCAATAACTGGATTAAATAACTAGTTGTACTTAATGGAGCTTCCTCCAATTGGGGTAAAGTTACAAGCGGCGTGCCCCAAGGATCTGTGTTAGGTCCAGTTCTCTTCATAATATTCATAAGCGATCTCGACAGCAACGTACACTGGAACATTAGTAAGTTTGCAGGCGATACCAAGCTTGGACGGAAAGTGCAAACCAAACTCGAATGCGAACAGATGCAATTAGACTTGAACAAAATTGCTGAATGTGTTATGATCGGCCTCCTCTGGCACATATTTATAAACTTGGCTAACCGAACATTACCATCGAGAGGTGCGTAGTGTGTGTCCTAGAAACAGTGTAGGCCTTAGGCCTGTTAACCCTTAGCTTAAGTTACACGTGGAGGTCCCTTGCCTGGCATATTTTTGATTCCCCTCCGATGTTTGTTTGAAAAGAAACAGGTCCCTCGCGGATCGTGTAACGTAGGAAACATTGACGAGTTGAGGGCCATTTGCGCACCTTGTAAAACTCCGTGTCAGCAATAGGGGGGGACTAGATCCCATAAGACTGTTCAGCTCAGGGGTATCATATATGGTAAACAATAGATGGGAGGAGCCAACAAAATCCGTTAAAAGACTCAATTGTATTGTACCAATGAGGTCTAGGTATTAGGACGCCCCGCCTCTTTAGATGGTCCAAAAATGTGTATGGTTTCCTTATTGCAGGATTTGTTCATACACCACTCATGGCCCTCCCATATTATTCAGGGCGCAGACCCGAACGACAGAGGGCACATCCACAACAGACACTTGCCATCGGCCACAGCCATCGGTCAGGCTCTCGAGCAGCTACAGCCTTCGGGCGTAGGCCCCCTACTCTACCCTGCGCTCGTCTTACACTTGATACTCATTTACACTTTTGTTACTCTGTGTCCGTTATTACAAATCTATATTCAGTACTCTATTGATAGAGTAATTTTTGTCTTGTTACTTTTTTATTCAAAAAGACTTTTATAGAACCAATGTTTGATCATTCCTACCTTGATTTACCCGATTATCACAACCTTGAAACTTGTAACATAACAAATGGTCAAATAAGTGGCAAATGAAATTCAATGTCGACAAGTGTAAAGTTATTCACATTGGTTGCCATAACCCTATACACGAATATTCAATGTCAGGAAAAAAACAGGTACCTGTCACCGGAGAGAGAGATCTAGGTGTCATCATTAATAACGACTTGTAAATCAGCAAGAAATGTAACGAAGCAGCCAAAAAAGGCAATAAAATGTTAGGCATGATATCCCGCACAATCTCGTAAATGAGCAGAAATAGTATTCGCATGTTATACACTGCCTTTGTTAGACCGCGCCTTGAGTATTCCATCCAATTTTGGTCTCCATACCTCAGAAAAGACATTATTAAATTAGAGAAGGTCCAACGTTGAGCTACCAAACTAATTCCTTCGCTACACAATAAATCGTACGAAGAGAGACTGCGCGAACTCAACCTTTATTCGCTTAAGAAAAGTAGAGCCAGAGGTGACATGATCGAAGTGTGGAAGATTATGAAGGGTAAGGAAAACGTCAAGCGAGCAAGCCTTTCCACTTTAGATGCGAACGGAGTGACCAGGAATAATGGATACAAAATTGTTGGCAAACGTTTCACACTCTTCACGTATGGGGCTGTCGAAGAATTCTTCACGTATAGGGTTGTCGAAGAATTGAACAGACTTCCCGCGGAAGTTGTGAACAGCGATACAATCGAAACGCTTAAGTCACGGCTCGACAAATTCTACAAAAAACGCCGCTAAATAGCTCCCATCTATAGTACTTTCACTAGTATGTTCGTGAAAAATACTGTTCGGCATTGGCACCCATACGGTTAAATTAGTGCCAGGCATTGACACTAGCACGGCATCCTGCTCGATGCAAAACGGTGTTCAGCAATGACGCCGGTCAGCATTGGTTTAACGAGGAATGAAACTGTGACAATCTCAGATCAACACCGTGGGTCGGTGGCTTTCTCTCCAGGTGCTGATTTGTGTTGTTTTGAGTATCATCGCTCAATGCTATTCCCTTCAACAAACTTCCATATAGTATGGAAGAAGTGCTATAGTATGGGAGCCGTGCTATAGTATGGGAGCCGTGCTGTAGTATGGAAGCAATGCTATAGTATGGGAGCAGTGTTATAGTATGGAAGCAGTGCTATAGTATGGAAGCAGTGTTATATTATGGGAGCCGTGCTATAGTATGGAAGCAGTGTTATAGTATGGAAGCAGTGCTATAGTATGGAAGCCGTGCTATAGTATATGAGCCGTGATATAGTACGGAAGCAGTGCTATTGTATGGAAGCAGTGCTATAGTATAGGAGTCATGCTTTAGTATGAGAGCCGTGCTATAGTATGGAAGCAGTGCTATAGTATGGGAGCAGTGTTATTGTATGGAAGCAGTGCTATAGTATGGGAGCAGCGCTATAGTATAGAAGCCGTGATATAGTATGGGAGCCGTGCTATAGTATGGAAGCAGTGTTATATTATGGAAGCAGGGCTATAGTATGGGAGCAGTGCTATAGTATAGTAGCCGTGCTATAGTATGGGAGCCGTGCTATAGTATGGAAGCAGTGTTATACTATGGAAGCAGTGCTATAGTATGGAAGCCGTGCTATAGAATATGAGCCATGATATAGTACGGAAGCAGTGCTATAGTATGGAAGCAGTACTATAGTATAGGAGTCGTGCTTTAGTTTGAGAGCCGTGCTATAGTATGGAAGCAGTACTATAGTATGGGAACAGTGCTATAGTATAGGAGCCGTGCTATAGTATGGAAGCAGTGTTATATTATGGAAGCAGTGCTATAGTATGGGAGCCGTGCCATAGTATGGGAGCTGTGCTATAGTATGGGAGCCGTGCTATAGTATGGAAGCAGTGCTATAGTATGGGAGCAGTGATATATTATGGAAGCAGTGCTAATGTACCTTTTAGGCACGAAGAACGTGCCAAGATCGATTGGTTGTCATCCCACAATAAGATGCCTTTGTTATATTCAAATAGGAACATATAAAAACTGAGCCGGGAAGTGCGGCCTCAAGTTGATCAATAATGCATGGCTGTGATGCTGAACGGGTCTTTCAATACGCACTTATTCAGTTGTATTTTTGATATTTGCGAAGGTGGTGCACTGAAAATTTCACAGCAAACAAATGAACGGTTCTCGTGTATTGGCTCTTGAAGTCGAGTACTTGTGACGTCATACGTGCCGCTCCGTTATGTAGGTGTGACGTCACATGTGTCGCTTCTTTAGAAAATAAAGGGGGGGGGGGGGTGTGGGTGTCAAAACGGCAATCGAAAGATCTTACAAGCACTCACCTCATCATGTTCTGTCATGCAGCTGGCACTCATCATGTTTGGTCATGCAGCTGACACTCACCTCATCATGTTCTGTCATGCTGCTCATACTTACCTGATCATGTTCTGTCATGAAGCAGCCACTCACTTCATGTTCTGTAGTGCAGCTGACACTCACCTAATCATGTTCTGCCATGCAGCAAACACTCACCTCACCATGTCCAGCCATGCAGCTGACACTCACATCATCATGCCTTGTCATGCAGCTGACCCACATGCAACCCACATGCCACCCATATGCCGCCCATATGCCACCCACATGCCACCCATTTGCCACCCACATGCCACCCACTTGCCACCCATATGCCACCCACATGCCACCCACTTGCCACTCCCATCCCACCCACTTGCCACCCATATGCCACCCACTTGCCACCCACTTGCCACCCATATGCCACCCACATGCCACCCACATGCCACCCACATGCCACCCACAAGCCACCCACTTGCCACCCAAATGCCACGCACATGCCACCCACATGCCACCCACATGCTACCCACATGCCACCCACTTGCCACCCACATGCGACCCACTTGCCACCCACATGCCACGCACTTGCCACCCACATGCCACCCTCTTGCCACCCATATGCCACCCACATGCCACCCACATGCCACCCACATGCCACCCACTTGCCACCCATATGTCACCCATGTTACAAAAGTGATATGTTTGTAGCAGTCGTGAAGATGTGAGGATATTGACACCAAGTTTTTCCGTCCTGTTATTGGACTGGATTTTAAGAAAATTTTAGTGAGACCTTTACACCTTAATGTTATAGAGACCTTTCTACCTTGATGTGGTTAAGAAAGGTTATGTGCTGGGTAAGCTTATAACTTCTTATTCGTTGACCAAATGAAGGATTTTCATATCCTACACTTGGTCTGTCAAGAGTCGGCGTCCTGCACTTTGTTGAATTCGAAAAAAAATGTGTTCTGTTTAAACAGTTATTATTACACATCTCCAAACTGGTTTACAATGATGAGTTGGTTAGCGGCATTGAATAAAAGTCATAATATACGTAAACTAGGTTTGAGAATTCGACACGGATCTAATCAGAACAAGGCAAACTCATTGAGCAGCCAGAAAAAATCATCAGATATACGATTAATTTGTATATGACAGGACAGTTTCCTCGGTGATGTCTTCAATATGCAACTACGACGGAGACGCTAAAAAACCTATTCAGAAGTTCACACAATGTAGATTTTTCACACTTTGTTCATCCTGCGTATCTAAAGTATCTCTGATTCCCGCCGCTACTAAAAGACCCCCAAAAATACTATTATAATAGAAAGTATTTATTTCATCGCATGGAATAAAAACCTGATTTCCATCTGTATTCTTTTCCTCCTTTCCTAGGCATCAATACGAGGGGCATTAGGAGAGGCACTTTTTGCTTGGTGGGGAGTGTATCAAACATCTCTTAGGGTACACGATTGATATCAGACGCCCCATCCAAAAGAAGAGGGGCCGTTTTTTCTCCTAAGTTCCCCAGTGGACCTCAGTTGTTGTGACCTCAGGCGTGAAGGGGTTGGTAGGAAGGGGGGTCGCTTTGGGGGCTAGGGGGGTTCCTTGAGACCCCCTTTAAGTCCTAGCCCCGGCATTACAAATACGGCATAAATCATTTACGCTAACGTGGCTGTCGACCAGATGTTGCCGCGGGACTGACTTCCTAAAGAAAATACTAAGCAGTTCCGAATATTAATCCGAGGGTGTTTTTTTTTGCTCTTTGTTTGCGTGGCGTTCAAATGATACTTGATGCACACTCCTGGACGCTTTATCAAAGAAATTTTACATGTTCTTCTATATTAATGACTTCTTTGCTGAATGATGAAGCACTGATTTGAGTTTGTACTTTGTTTAATGTATTTATCATTCATTGCCATCTGCTAATGAACTTCAAATAGAGTGCTATTGTGTTGATTCCAACTGGGTTATGTCTCACTGCCTGTTGATCTTATCATGAGTCGGTTTGATGCCACGCATGAGCACAGGGTTCATCTGCCGCCTGTTGATCCTATCATGAGTCGGTTTGATGCCACGCATGAGCATAGGGTTCATCTGCCGCCTGTTGATCCTATCATGAGTCGGTTTGATACCACGCATCTGCCGCCTGTTGATCCTATCATGAGTCGGTTTGATGCCACGCATGAGCATAGGGTTCATCTGCCGCCTGTTGATCCTATCATGAGTCGGTTTGATACCACGCATGAGCATAGGGTTCATCTGCCGCCTGTTGATCCTATCATGAGTCGGTTTGATACCACGCATGAGCACAGAGTTCATCTGCCGCCTGTTGATTCCATCATGAGTCG
>SDVV010044590.1:0-10141 GCA_016164225.1 Gammarus roeselii
TATACACAAAAACAGGTACTCGTGCATTCTAGTGGCGAATAAATTACAAACTGCAATCTGACTAAATGATAAATTTGCGCATCACATCTCATTTCACCAAAGGCATACTGTATATACATTTCTGCACTGAATGATTTTTATTCAAATCGTATTGCCAATTCAGTTTCTACTCAACAATAATATATTCCGAAATGGATTTTCATGCAAACATTTATCTCTGCAATTGCCTTGTGGACATTATGTTGGTTAAAACGAGAAAGGTAAAAAAAATCTTTGTAGATATAGTTGATAATATGTCCATTCTGCGTAATTTATCGAACACAGCATGGATTATGAAAATATTTGTTCAGATTCTATTTTCCCGTGATAGTCATATGTAATTTCATTATAGTTCATACATGATATATAAAAGTATACATTTCAATCTAACGAATGTTGATGTTAAAATATGGTTTGTGGAACAGCTGATTAGCTTAAGATGCCCAATTGAATATTATGTCAGCAATGGGGAGAAATAACGCTTGGGCTGTTAGGGGGTCGCTATCCCTGGCGCTAAATTCTTTTATAGCTAATGTCAGATCAGCCCCTTTCATCTCCGTCAATTGCCTCATCAGCTACAAGTTGTTCCGACTACCTACCTACGGTACCATTTTTTAACAGCGAACATCCATAGCGTTCCTCAGTCACACCAGCAACTGTCATGTCTGCCACTGACATTCTGCCTAAACTCTGTGTCAGCCCACGTCAGAATTAGCCACCAGTCGTTCCATTTTACTGTTATCACCTTAATGAAACTTTTTATACCCTACCTAACCTAACCTAGGGTACGTGTTTCTAACCCGCGGGGCAAAGGTACGTATTTCTAACCCGCGGGGCAAACATACGTATTTTTCTACGGTACGTAATGCCGTTTTTTATTATTTTTTATTGAAGTTTCGTTAAAATGATAACCAGTAGGTTGGTACGCCTGTTTAGGTGTATCGACAGCGGCAGATATGACAGTGGCAGATTTTGAAGTGGCGGAAAATGCGTGTGGGCTGAAACATCATTTAGTCGAAAGCACATGTGATGAAAGATTTTTAGCGGTTATGACAGTGTCCGGCCATGACAGTGAGGTGAAGTGAAGTGGCGATAGTGCGCGTGTGCGGAAATAATTTTAGCGCGAACGCTGGGCTCCAGTGTTAGGTAATATTGTGAATCTTTAGTAAGTTATTCCACGCCGGCCTTCTTCCGAATGTTGACTAATAGATTACGCCGCATTTATTTATAAATTTGGGTGTAGCTATATCATAAGTGTAAGTGGCATAAACGCTTGAGGAGCAAAATGTCCATAATGCCATTTTCTAACTGGCCAATTGAAGTGATTCTCCTTACATATCGAAATAAAAGCTGCTCCAATTCTCAATGAAAAAGAACGCTTTTTTGAATAAACTTGAACTGAAAGATATGGAGGTTTACGATGGCCTCGGAAGCTGTCATGCTACTATGACAGCTACAAAATAACAACATATTATATCGATTTACGTGATCTGTTTATTTAATCTAGTTTGTAAATAAGGCATGAGTTATGTGCATTGTGTGAAAAAATGACATGTGGAGCCTCCACTCGAATTTCCTTGAACTCAATAACTCGCGTTAAAAAAATGATAAATATTTTCCTATGATGCCATATTTTTCTGCGGGTGAATGTCTTCCAAATAATCAGAATTTAAGAACATTTATTTTAAATACTTTAGCTGCCTATAAAATTAAATTCATATCCATTTAGGTGAGTTTTGATCATATTGTCGCTCGTCTTCTATGTCGGGGAGACAACGATTTAGTATCAATTAAGGTTGTGCTTACTCAATATATGACATTTGAGAATATTTTTTAAAGTAAGTCTGATTTAGAATATATTTCATTTATTGATACGTGCGAATACATGTAGGTTCTCGTGTCTTATTTCTAACCAGATGAAAAAGAAATTGATATCTTCCATAATTATTTTCATCTTAGACGCTTTATTAGGACTACCGATCATTTCATCAAACAATCTATATCATGGCAAGCACACCGAAACGTTAATGACAAACCTTTTAACTATAATTTTTTCTTCGCACACCGTCCAACGATAACAAACACCGACAACACATGTTACCTTTGTCTCCGCAAAGACTGATATCTTGTTTTCCAAAGTAGGCAACGTGTATACGAAAGAAACTGACGTTATTATGCGGAGACTCCTGTTCCTTCTGTGACGCACTATCTGCCCGCACTGTCATCTAAACTCCGCTTGGCCTATCAAATCCTTCTCGCTTTACCAAAACTGGCTATTCCTTGAGCATCTTTACGGCATTGATAGCAGAAAGTATGCATGGCATATTGCAATTTTTTCCCTCCCTGAGGAGGTCCTGCCCTCATGGCCTGCCGCCCCAGGACCTCCTGCTCGGCCTCGAACATTATCCGGGATGCACGAGGGCCGCTTTTTTACTACATTTTAAATCATGCAAATTAAAATGGCGGGCAAGAAGGTGACACCACGTAATTGCGTCTCGTACCTCGGCCTTCAGGGGACACGGGCTAAAATTGGGGTTCAGTTTGAACGACGGCAGCATCTTCAAATGATAGTACAGGGAAAATATAAAAATTAGGGTATTGGTTAGTTGAATACGTTATACGGCTATTGGTATGATGATTTTGATAACTGATATGACTTCATTTTCCTTAGTCTACGACTCCTATATATAAGTAATAATTTAAACATACAGAATTGTTTAACAATTAGATAAAACAATTTAAACCATCTAAATGAGAAAACATTAGTGAACATAACTCAACATGTAATAATAACTTTCCCCGCATCTCGTATTGGTTGCCAGAGGGGGCCCAATTCTTGATATCTCTATTGAAAACATGCAATAAAAACACTTTCCTGACTTTGCTGTGGCACGACTGTTGTCAACAGAAACGGCTGGTACTGCTGTGAGCATTGTGGGATGAAATTGAAACATTATAGTTCGATGATATAATATATAAAACCACTAGCAAACTTTGCCATTCTGGCAAAATGCATCAGGCAAAATATCTTCATTGTCCGTAACAGGAGATCTCTGGGGGTTTGGTCACTAAACGCATCTTAAACATCATGACAACTCCGTTACACTTTTCTAGAGGCTATATATTATAAACATATAACACTGTTTTGAATTTAAAGACCTATTTTTACGCGTCGTTTTTTCGGGCTGGAACTTACACTCCCTAGACAACATAACCACTAATCAAAAGGGTCTCCTGTTTGCGCAAATAAATTACAATTCAAACTTGGACCACTGTTGGAAATTTATTTACACACATTGGGATGAATCTTATCTCACTTTATTCTAGAAGGATAGTTCCTAGGCGTATGAGATCATAACACACGTAGCTATGAATCAGCCGTGGCTGTGAATCAGCAGGTCTCCGGTGGCACGAGCCTGTCTCAAAGGAGTTTCATTGGTGTTACAACTGGTAATCAGCTCAGGACGATCATGAGCGGATTCGTGGTGTTACAATTTTAAATATTGGTCTGGAAAGCATGAAGGATTGCTTCCACAATGATCATCCTTGAAATTCTTCGAATCCTAATCCAAATGATATGTACATAGATTAGTTCGAGATTTGTCTATCAAGTCCATCACCTCTGCCTTTGTCTTCCGTTTAATGCGATCAAGAGTTGTTGAGAGTATGGAGTATGAGAGTAGGGAAAGAACTTGATAAATTGAGTTTGTGTGGGTCTGATTTGTTCACCAGTTACGAAAAGTAGTGTTCAATGTACACTTCAACATAAAATACAGTCTAGTTGTGACAACAACCGCTTTATAATGATACAAATTTATTGGATACATGGATTTATTTGCAGACCTGTAGGAAAGGCTTGTACATCGTTGAGGAACACGGCTGGTAGTAACTAGTATGAAACAGCATGGTAAAATTTTTATATTTCAGTTTCCATAAAATCCAAATAAGGAAAATAGAGAGCAAATAGGTATGGAATTCGACATTTTCAACGTGCATAACATTGTAATGATCCATTAGAGTAGCTTGATTGACGAGATACTTGGGTACTGAGTTGCCTCTATTGGTGCATCGAAATGAACGTTTCAGTTCGTTTATGTGGAGTTAACTGACATTGATCGAATATCAACTAGCAAGTAGAACGCGAGGAGAAGAAGAACTAAAAGCGTATAGATTACAGTTACAGGTCAATTTGATATTTTTCTAAAGTTCCCATCCCCCATAATATATCATTTAGAAGTCCTCAAGGACTTCTAAATGATATATTATATTTGTACTTTGCTTCAACATTCAACCGGAAGGTATACTTTTTTTTTCAAAGTCGTTCTCACCTGATCAGACACCATTCATGGCAATCATAATATTACTCTATAATTCATCAATGTTTTTCTGCATAACCTATTGAATCTGGGTAAAGAAAACTCAAATTAAATTTACTCATGTTTTATAGCCGCACATCACAGTTCTTTGAAGCGCTGTGAAAACGAGGGTCAGGAGTGGCCGTGAATCATAGAGAAAAGTACATTATAAGTCTTTGTGCACAACAAAATAACCTCACTGATTCTTCCATTCATCAAAGTTGTTCAAATCCAAAAATATATTCTTATTTACTATTTAACTTTACAAACACTCACGTGTACGATGTAACATGTCCTCGCAGCGACAGCAATAGGATTTCATGAAAACAATTTTGATGTTGCGATGGAATGATTTTGTCATCCACATCAATGTCTCATCTTCCAAGAACACGCTGGAGGAGGGTGTTAGGAGTTAGGTAGCATGAGAAGCGTTCAGTAGCATTACAACTTGGTTAGCATGAGTGCCTATCAATTTAGAGTATTATTACACACTGAGAGAAAACTAGGTGTATACAATAGTACTCTTTGCTCCCACGTCGATGGAGATACTGAATTAATTTATGTAATGGCATATGACTGGACAATTAGTCAACATTATTGAAGGATTCTGTGTAAGTCAAGTTGATTTTTTTAATGTTGGTTTAATCTCTAGTAATACAGGCATGTATCGTCACAATTTAAAATAATAGTCAGCTGAGGATATTTTATTCCGTCGAACATCCCCGACTCCCATTTAGTCGTCAACTGGAATACTTTGCTTGACCAATATTATTTCCCATTACAGACTACCAATCGCTCTCAATCTGATACTTTTTGGAAACAGCTTGCATTGACTGCTCATAAATGTGCATAAATGCAAACTGCATGTTGAAGTTGACATCCACGGGACGGCAGTAGAAGTTGATTGAAAGATGGCAGTCGACTGAATACGACATTTGTGCATTGGTGTGGTTATGTTCCAGTATCACAAATGGGGTTATTACAATATTTTCAAATTGGGTATTGCGTAGTCTATAGTAAGGAGCAACCCCCCCCCCCCTCACACTCACACACAACCCTTTCCATCGTTGGAGACGATCCGGTGAAAGCTGGAATACAATTTTGTGATTGACAAAGAATTTCAGTTAGTCTTTATCTGTTTCTCATTTTACCGGTCACTCTTTTATTAAGCAAAGAACCGTCCAAACAAACAGTGGTTAGAAATTTAGTATTGCATTCTTCACTCTAAAGCACCGTTACAACCTAGATTTTTTATTTTTTATTCTGAAGTGCGTTCGTCAATCGGCCACGCGTTCGTGTGAATGCCATCCTTTGGTCGCTAAATGACTATTTGAAGAACTTACATTTGCCATGTTGATGTAGGAACAGATTTTAAATTGTGCAATAAAGGAATTAGTTGTAGCGGATATACGCAATAATAAGAAATAGAAGTGGGTTTTCCGAAAACTGTTCCTAACCAGTTTTCTTACTGTTCATTTGTTGAAATGACCGAATCAACCATTAAACAACAGACATTACACCAACTGTAATATTTTTTCGTGCGAATTTTTTTCTTCCGTGAATATGTCATCATTATATGTTTTCTTTCCTATGGAAGTTAGATAAAATCTGTCTTCATTTCTGATGCAGTCGAGATATTTTCAACATGGATATTTTCAGGCAAAAAATTTTGAAAGTCCTACCACTTTCCCACAATAAGCGAACAAAATGATGGTATGAAACACGTGACAGCCTCAATACTGAGATTCGTCGTGTGTGCAGATGCCTTGCCTGACATGTTCATTAGATTTTAGTGGATAACAGTTTTCATTCAAACAAAGAAATAAAATATTTTTCTGATAAACTAAAATCGACCAATGGCTAACGGTGATTATTATTCCGAAGAAACAATGCCTAAATTCTGCGAACGAAAGTTATGATAATTTAGTTTGTAATAATTCATAAAATATTATTTTATATCTACTGCACTATTTGCTCAACCCGATCAAATGTCCTCCTCGCTTTGATCTTCATAGGATTACTGTTGAGGCTCGCAAGCAAAAATCCCAGCTTTTTTGTACGCTCCAAAAACTAGCCGTTTCCTGGCCTAAATATGTAAACAGAACGGGACATTTCCTACCAACCTCTACGAATGAAGTCCCTTTGCCAGCGCCGCACTAAAGCTTGTTTTGCTCACCTCCTCTAACAGTTACTGACAGGAAGAGCCGGCATCCTACTTCAAAGATTGTTCAACGAATATAGGAATCCGTTTGGAGGCTCGGTCTCCGTCGAGAGGTAGTGAATGGAGGGAATACCCAAGGTGCCGCTACCAGACTGCGGCAGCAGCCCGGGGCCCTCGGGACAAAAGAGGGCGGCTCGGACACTCTGACATTGGCCTGGGGACATGGGAATGAGGTATCTACTTTTTTCGGAAACCGACAGCAGCCCAGGGACCTGCGAAATAAAAAACGAAGTGTTACAGGATTCTGAAAAAAACGCCCGATTCCTGAGAAATCGGAAACAGTAGTGGATGTTCGTGTAGGTTGGGAAGAATGCATGAATGAAATCCGATGAGAAGGTTATGGACTGCTGCACAGAGAAAAAGTGACACCATGATGGGAATGATTGTTAACCAGTGCAGGCAATCAAGGTGAACCGCAGCGGGCTCATCAGCTGCAGTATGAAAAGGTTCGGAAGCAGGTGAACATCAAGCTACTTGAGACAGATTTTGGCTAAAACTGCAACTCCTTGAGAGAAACTCGAAACACAGGCCTCAGTTTTATAAAAATGGAAGTTCGTTTACATCCAAAAAAAATTTTGTTACCACAAACAAATGCTAGGTATGATATCCCGCACTATTTAATACAGATAACAGACAAAGTGTTCTTCATTTATACAATGCATTTGTTAGACCTCATCACGGATATTCCGTTCAATTCGTTATTAAATTAGAGAAGTTTAACGTAGAGCTACCAGACTCATCCCTTTGCTGGGCAATAAATTGTACAAAAACAGGCTACGTGAACTCATTCTTTATTCACCAGAGAACAGTCGAGTCAGAGGTGACATGTTCGAGGCGTGGAAGATTATGAAGGGTAAGGAAAACGTCGACCGAGCCAGCCTCTTCCCTCTAGATGCGAGCGGAGTGACTAAGGACAAAATCGTTGGGAAGCGTTTCTCACTCGACATCACGCGCAATTTCTTCACTAGTAGAGTTGTCGAAGATTGGAACTCAATCGAACCGTTCAGTCCCGTCTCGACAAATTCTACAAAAATCGCCGATAAACAGCTAAATAGTTACATTTCTTGATGTTTTAAGAATAGAAAGGGCACATGAAGCTCTCCTAGACGTTCTACTTCAGAACGAGACCTCTTGCTATCAGAAGGCAACCTAGTTTGAGCCAAAATTCCTGTTGTTGTTTTCTAAAACTTGTTCACTCTTGTAAACATGTAAAAGTTACATGAACAGTAAACAACTTTGCATACTCTGCGGGCTGGTAATAGCACATTTGACAACGCCCATTCGTGTAACAGTTAACTTTCCAAATGCACAATAAATTTACAGTGGCGTACAGACGACTGTTTCATTGTTCGTTAAGTTTGGGTTCATTTTTGTCAAGACTCGGGATTCATTTGTTGTGAGTTTACGTGGTCGGGCATCCACTACCTCTGTTCCTCCCTATGCTTTATTATTTGTATACCTAAATTATGACATAAATAAAGGCGCAACATGAAAAAATATCAGTAATTTTTATCATTATATCAATAACTGTGTGACAAACGTATTTATACTAAAAAAAAACAGGCTGGGGAACACCTAAATACTTTTATTTTTTCCTAATATCATTTGAGAAGGCTTTCGTCGTTCAAACTGAGCCCCAATTTCAGCCCGTGTCCCCTGTCCGCCGTGCTATGAGACGCAATTACGTGGTGTCACCTTCCTGCCCGCCATTCTAATTTACATGATTTAAAATGTAGTAAAAAGCGGCCCGCATGCATACCGGATAATGTTTGAGGCGGAGCAGGAGGTCTTAGGGCGGCAGGACACGAATGCAAGGCATCCTCAGGGAGATAGAACAATTGTAATATGCCATGCATACTATTGTTACCAGTGCCGTAAAGATGCTCTGAGGATAGCCGGTGTTGGAAGGGCGGAAAGAACAAGATAACTCCGCAGTTAATCTGTCAGTGCGGCTCTAACAGTGCGACAGGGTAGGAAACGGAGTAGTTCTTTGTTTGGTAAACATGTTGCAAGCTTTGGGAAACAAGATATCAGTCAATATGAAAACATAAAATGACAATTGCTGTCGATGTTTGTTATCGTTGTACGGTGTGCGAAGAAAAATATGTAGTTCAAAGTTTTTCATACCCACGTTCCGGACATTATCAAAGATTTGTTAGCGTGGGATATTATATTTTATTCGTGATAGTGGTTTTTTCATGAAATATTTGGCAGCTCGCAATAGAGCGTATAAGTTAAAATTAATTGTCCTATCCCTAGGTCATTTTCATATCTACATTTGTATCGAGGTAGGAGGCTTCCGGAAATAGACGGTCGCTAAGTAACAAGTCCTGCATATATTAGGCATGCTCATGTTACTTTCCAAACAAGTTCTTATTCTATACATCTTACTTTACTGCCACGTCAGGTGACCCAGGCCATTTTAAAGCACCCTTATTTCTTTTGCCCGGAAGTGATATCGCCATAGTCAAGTGGTAAGGTGAAACACAAGAACTCTGAAGCTGAAAAAAACTCAGACTGTTCGAAAGTATGTGTTTGGAGTTTGAACAGATATAAACACTAGGCCGCATCCCCCAGAAAGGGGGGTGGCCGATGGCAAGGCGCACCTCACACCCTCGTGCGCTCACACTCACACAACTTAGCCCTTTTGTGCTAAAGGGTCCGGCCGATAGCCCCTAAACTTACACTCTGGGTTCCGAGTGCAGTCCGAGGAACCGTCGTCAGCAGCAGGGCCCGACAGTTTTCATTGGTTTACCCCCGCCGCGTCATAATGGCCGGCATCCCCCACCCACGACCATCCCGACAGCGGGATGCCAAGGGCGGGCAAGCACATCAGAGCAGCGTCAAAATCGACCATTCACAACCATTCTTCACTCACGCTTGTTTATTGCACGCTCTCTCGCCTTCCCAATGCCTGCTTCAGACCATCCATCCACCCGAACTTCGGTCTACCTCTAGGCCTGCGACCACTCGCCTCCGCATTCATCACCCTTTTCACCAATCTCCCTTCATCCATCCTCTCCATGTGCCCGAACCATCTCAGTACACGCTAATCCACTTTGTTCTCCAACTTCTTCACCATCCCTGTTCTGATTCGAACCACGTCGTTGGTGATCCGGTCTCTCAGCGTTACTCCAGGCATGTTCCTCAAACACTTCATCTCGAAAACATTCAACCTTCTTCTCTCCTCTGCTCTCACCCCCCAAGCCTCAGCTCCGTAGAGTACGGTTGGGACAACAACACCCTCATACAGCCCTCTCTTTGCTTCCATCCCCAACGTCCTACAGCTCATTACACTCTTTGGTGCACCCAACACTTTACATCCCTCCTTCACTCGCGCCTTTACCTCAGCTTCCACTAGTTCAGTTTCCTCCACATGGGAGCCCTGATACTTAAAACACTGAACTTCTTCCAAGAGCTCTCCATTTAGGGTGACACTGATTTTGCTCGCATCGACAGTCCTCGAGCATCTCATTACTTTACTCTTACCCACGTTCACTCGAAGCTTCCTCCTCTCACACACTCT
>SDVV010044591.1:0-10141 GCA_016164225.1 Gammarus roeselii
TCCTAACAATCTTGACCGAGATATTCCTACGAGGACTCACGTAAGAAGTTCTTTGGTCTCCTAACAATCTTGACCGAGATATTCCTACGAGGACTCACGTAAGAAGTTCTTTGGTCTCCTAACAATCTTGACCGAGATATTCCTACGAGGACTCACATAAGAAGTTCTTTGGTCTCCTAACAATCTTGACCGAGATGTTCCTACGAGGACTCACATAAGAAGTTCTTTGGTCTCCTAACAATCTTGACCGAGATGTTCCTACGAGGACTCACATAAGAAGTTCTTTGGTCTCCTAACAATCTTGACCGAGATGTTCCTACGAGGACTCACGTAAGAAGTTCTTTGGTCTCCTAACAATCTTGACCGAGATATTCCTACGAGGACTCACATAAAAAGTTCTTTGGTCTCCTAGCAATCTTGACCAAGATGTTCCTACAAGGACTCACATAAGAAGTTCTTTGGTCTCATAACAATCTTGACCGAGATGTTCCTACGAGGACTCCCATAAGAAGTTCTTTGGTCTCCTAACAATCTTGACCGAGGTGTTTCTACGAGGACTCACATAAGAAGTTCTTTGGTCTCCTAACAATCTTGACCGAGATATTCCTACGACGACTCACATAAAAAGTTCTTTGGTCTCCTAACAATCTTGACCGAGATGTTCCTACGAGGACTCACATGATAAGTTCTTTGGTCTTCTAACAATCTTGACCGAGATGTTCCTACGAGGACTCCCATAAGAAGTTCTTTGGTCTCCTAACAATCTTGACCGAGGTGTTCCTACGAGGACTCACATAAGAAGTTCTTTGGTATCCTAACAATCTTGACCGAGATGTTCCTACGAGGACTCACATAAGAAGTTCAGATTCGAGTCATTTCTGGCCATCGTTCTCGACACCGATTAACCAGCCACGCGAGCGGTTATTTCTGAAATTCTCTCCCGTCTATCATCATTTTTTCGGAATTGCACTAAACAAGGAAAAACGATACCAGGTCATGGCAGAACATTACACACATTAGCTCATTATCTTTCCGCCGCAACCAGTCTGTTTTGATTTATCAATATGCACAAAAAAATACTTCATTTATTTATTTATTTCTAACCCTTCATTATCCAGTTTTTGGTCTGGTCACAAAAAAATAGGCTTTGTTAATCGTTAATTTCTGAAGCTAATAATCGACCGTGGCTCCAAACAATAGCCCTCTTACGATACGGAGTGAGCCTCAACAGCGGGGAGGCATCTCAGATGCTGTCTCTTCGAGTAACGTTATTTGCTGATGCGTAGATTGCTTATTAAGTGTTCGCGTTTGGGAAGGGAGGAGGAGTGGGGCTGGGGGCTGCAAGCAAGCCCATGATGTTAGGTGTAATAAGAGGGGTGCGAGGCAGGCCCTTTAAACATGGGGAAAGTGGAAGCGTCCAGGATGTTGCTTTACCAGCCTTACGCACCGACTACTGCGTGTAGAATGTATCTTTTGCATTCTCATGAAGATAATAATGATAAATACCGGGAGATGGACAGGAAGAATTATTTGCAAACCTGTAGAAGAGCGAGTAACCTGTTGAGGAGAACACGATGACAAGAACAATAAGGTGAAAGGTATATTCAAGTTGATGGGTGAAGAGACTTTCGTATATAGAGATATAAGATGGTCATCAAATTCTTCCTACCATCAAGATAGAGACGTCTATTTTTTGTGATATTTGTCAATTTGAGATGAGTAACTGAAACACGGGTATTGATTTCCGGAGACTTTTATGCGACCTTTAAATCACTAACGTACGCATTCCTAAACATTCTGAAAACATCCGTATCAAGCACACCTAATATATCACTGATTGGAGATTGTTTAAATGTTGGAAATAATATATCTTTGTAACCTTCACGGTCGGACACTTTTTAAAATTCTCTTTGTGTACCGATAATCATAACAGCATCAATCGAAATGAAATTTTTAGTCTCCTTTCTCTGCCACTTAAGCTGAGCTTTTTTTTTCGATCTCATATACCAAGCTTAGATCAATTGCGGCGGGCTTTGATCGCAAGCCAGATGTTTAATCTGAAGCTCAAAGGACTTGTTTCTAAGCTTGGCCTGAAACAAACAACACAATTTTTTTTGAAGCTATGCCAATCGAAATAATGCTCCATTATGCATTCAATCACGACACAATTATATGTTACTCATCTCTTAGTACTTGGACAACAAAAGGATCCCTCTCCAGGACCTCCTTGCTGGTTGTGACGTCACCACTTGTCCCAATCCCTTGTAATGACGCGTGTAGTAGCGGGGCATCACATGTTAGGACGGCCTGACGGGCTCTGATAAGGAAAGGGCTCTGGCTCCCCCATCCTTCCCACCTCCCCTCTGTCGTACGCCCTCATTCTCCCTCCCCAATCCGACGCTAACATAGACACATTCCTTCTCGTGGCGTTTCAAGGAGGACTGTTGTGTGCTGAAGACATCAAGAGGATGTCATTTCAAGTTTACGGTTGTGTTGGAGAAATATTTCTCCAGTACAGATGAACTGCAATATTCATGAACGTTTTTTTATATCGGACGAATATCTTAAAAATGTGTTGGGATCTTAGTATGGTCTACCAAGCCTTGCCCTACCAATGACATGTATGTTGCAGGAAATTAGTTCAATGACATGTTTGTCGCAGGAAATGAGTTCAATGACATGTTTGTTGCAGGAAATTAGTTCAATGATATGTATGTTGCAGAAAATGTGTTCTATGTTTTTTCCTTGTAAATTTTCTGAGTTGATATCCGATGACGATCTGTTATGCATAGAACAAATTGTCATCCATGTAAAAGGATGAGGCCCTCCAGCGACTACGCTTTTCAGTAGCTAGCAGATGCTACTTCCTGAAACTCTAGTGACCATTAGTGTTAGTTACTGGCAGATGCTATTTTCTGATACTCCAACGGCCACTACTCTTAGTTACTGTGAGATGCTACTTCCTGGCACTCCAGCGGCCACAACTCTAAGTTACTGGGAGATGCTACTTCCTGGCACTCCAGCGGCGACTACTCTCCGTTACTGGGAGATGCTACCTCCTGGCATTCCAGCGGCCACTACTCTCAGTTACTGGAAGATGCTACTTCCTGGCCCTCCAGCGGTGACTACTCTCAGTTACTGGGAGATGCTACATCCTGGCACTCCAGCGGCCACTACTCTTACTGGGAGATGCTACTTCCTGGCACTCCAGCGATCACTACTCTCAGTTACTGTGAGATGCTATTTCCTGGCACTCCAGCGGCAACTACTCTCAGTTACTGTGAGACGCTACTTCATGCACTCCAGCTTCTACTGCTCTCAGTTACTGGCAGATACAACTCCCTGGCACTCCAGGCCACTACTCTCAGCTGATGGAAGAGGATATTTCCTGGTACTCTAGCGGCACTTACTCTCAGTTACTTGGAAATGATACTTCCTGGTACTCCAGCAGCCACTACTCTCAGTTGAGGGCCGGTACTACTTCTTGCCCTCTACCGGCCACTAATCTCAGTTGAGGGCCGGCACTTCTTCTTGCCCTCTAGCGGCCACTAACCTCAGTTAAGGACCGGTACTACTTCTTGCCCCTCTAGCGGCCACTACTCTCAGTTGAGCGCCGGTACTACTTCTTGCCCTCTAGCGGCCACTAATCTCAGTTGAGGGCCGGTACTACTTCTTGCCCTCTAGCGGCCACTAATCTCAGTTAAGATCCGGTACTACTTCTTGCCCCTCCAGCGGCCACTACTCTCAGTTGAGGGCCATTACTACTTCTTGCCCTCCTAACGGCCACTACTCTCAGTTGAGGGCCAGTAAAACTTCTTGCCCTCTGGCGGCCACTACTCTCAGTTGAGGGCCGGTACTACTTCTTGCCCCTCTAGCGGCCACTACTCTCAGTTGAGGGCCGGTACTACTTCTTGCCCTCTAGTGGCCACTACTCTCAGTTGAGGGGCGGTACTACTTCTTGCTCCTCTAGCAGCCACTTCTCTCAGTTGAGGGCCGGTACTACTTCTTGCTTTCTAGCGGCCACTATTCTCAGTTGAGGGCCGGTACTACTTCTTGCCCCTCTAGCGGCCACTACTCTCTGTTTCTGACCGAGTTTCGAGTGTTCGAAGGTAATGCTCTTAAGAGGATCACACGCCGGTAGGGATCAGAGAGACAGGACCTGAACACAGACTAAGGTAGGGAGCCTGATTTGGGAGGATGGTGATAGGAATGTGTTTGTTTTTGTCTTAACTTTATAGCTTGTTCAAAATAAAGCACCAATGCATTATTTTCAAAATTGTGTTTACACAGAAAAACTATAGAATTAAAAAAACAAATACATGTTTAATCTTTCCTACAAGGTGCTACTAACACACGTAAGGTTCTAGGCTGCTAATGCTCACCTTCAGTCGTTACGCAATGTCAGGACACACAATTACAGCAGCTGGTCATCGTTTTGTTTGTTTGCGACCTTCAGTTTGATCAGCGCCCCCTGTTGAGTCGACCCGTAATGCAGAGACGATTGTGGTGGACAGTTCCATAAGGATATGTGACAGGTAATAGACAGCAATGCAAAGGTTGGGAAGGTAGGGTGGATGGAAGATACACTGTGATTGCAGGTGTTGTTGAGAGTAGCCCGCGAATATCGATGAGTGTTAAGATAGATTAGCCGTCAGCCCGTCTCCCCCTCGGATGAGGGGGCCTGGGTCTGGGCTAGCCGTCAGCCCGTCTCCCCCTTGGATGAGGTGGCCTGGGTCTGGGCTAGTCATCGGCCCGTTTCCCCCTTGGATGAGGGGGCTTGGGTCTGGGCTAGCCGTTAGCCCGTCTCCCCCTTGGATGAGGTGGCCTGGGTCTGGGCTAGTCGTCAGCCCGTCTCCCCCTTGGATGAGGTCGCCTGGGCCTGGGCTAGCCGTCAGCCCGTCTCCCCTTTAGATGAGGTGGCCTGGGTCGTTTCTGGGCTAGTCATCAGCCAGTTTTTACTCATATTTTTTAAACAAAATAATGTTTGAGGTGACACTTCAAATCTGTGATACGTTTGGTCATAAATGTAATCCTCCAATTTATTATCTTCGAAGCATAAAACCCTGACAACGTTCTCGATCAGTGCTCAACTTTCGCATGTGATTGTCCAAAGTACATGCACTACACAAAGTTGATTTGTACGAACCCAGTCGGCAACCGCTGCACAGCATTCTCAGAACGCCCATTCTTCAGTCATGTCTTGGCTCTGAAGGAATGCACCTCGACCGTCGTTTTTGTTCTTTCTTGTTCTATGTCCGCGAAGAACAATCGGAACTTCCATTGTCAGACGAGGCCCCGAGCGGCAGTTATTACGAGATGGGCAAATGATGCCCACTTGACAAACTTGACTGCTGGACCATGGTGAAGCACACGAGGAAGAAGAGGGGTACAGATATGATGGTAGAAGAAGAGAAATACATCACGGGTTCATCGGTCCTTGCAAGAAGGTTTTATTAATGGAATATATGAGTCAATGACGGGTAGTTTACCGTCTTGGTAGCTTAAATCCAAGTAGATATAACTACTTTATGTAACTGCTCCTGTAGTCTATGTATATGTATTCATACCGCCTCTTTCCTCGACTATGAGGGGTGGCATGAAGACAGGTGGTCACACATAGGGGAAGGTGTGTAGTCTCCCCGCCTATACACAAACGCGGTGCGTATTATTATGATTCAAACACCTAACTTGACACACCACAGACTGGCACTGCAGCTGGGCACTCTAGCTATTCGGTCACCTCAGCCATATTTCTAATTTTCAATGATAGAAGGAGAAATTCTCACAACATCATACGAGTGTTCGTAATCTGTTAAGAAATTCAAACGCAGGCTTCTACTTTATGGACAACAGCTACCTTCGAGGCTTCACTCGAACAGCTTCCTTCGAGGCTTCACTCGAAACTTTCTTGCTCTTTTGAAGTAACCTGAGGAAGTTGGGTAGGCAGCGGGTGATTTACTAACGGCAAACTCCTTCTAGAGAACTCCTTCTAGAGACGTGATAATTCAGAATTTCAGTACAGGAAATGCCTTTCATAATGAGACGATATCCAGCAGCTAATTAGCAGGTCGTCGTGGCAGCCCAAGTTTGAGTTCATCAGGAGTCGTGGGATTGTCTGGAGCTGGAACGAGTAGTCATAACTTGAGTTAAAATGAATAGTCGAAGGTGTGTATTGGATAACTTTTAGCTAAGACGGGATAGTGTGAAGCTGAAAATAACAATCTTTGGAGAGTCTGACCATGGCATGACAGACGTCGGTGCGTCTTGGGATTTCCAGGAGCTAAGGTGAACAACCGGTTCTAAAGACAGTCGAAAAATGAGGAGAGAAAATTGGATGAACTTTAGTCTGATGTTGTAGTATTAATTTCAACGCGCACTTGGTAAGTTCGCATTTGGCTGGATATTCCACTAGAAATAAATTATTTTACGGTTGATGGGCTACCTTTGTTGTTATGCCAAGGAGAGATGTGTTTTTGGAAAAAAGTTTGTGAGATCCCCGTATGAGTTAGTCACCAGAAAGCTGCCTTTGGCATCGGCATCAGAGTCCTTTCTGTGACTGGATAGTAAACCAAATCAATGCACACTTGCAAAGGTTCATGTATTGGTATCTAATTTTTTGCAAATGATCAATTAAATAAATTCATTCCACTGGGCAAAAAATATAATTCAGGTACAAGCATCACAGTTTCTACTGGTCACAGCAAGTTTTCGTTGGAGCGATTGATGTACGAGATCATCAATTTGTTGGACGTTCAAAGGGTCTCAATGTCTAATAATGTAAAGCAGCTGTGTTGTCGTCGATTGCAAGGCGGATCCATGACTTCCCAAAATCGCAAGATCAGTGCGTTACAACATGAATATAAATTGAGATTGACTTATCGTCGGTAGATACCCGTCGAAAACACGGGCTTATGTTCTGTCCTAAAACGCTTTCAAAGAATAAAAAACAGTAGCAGCATTGATGATGAATTAGGGAGACTACACAGTGAAGCGGAGGGGATCAGGGATCAGCATTTACCTTCGGCAGCAACCTCTGCAGCGTGATCAAAGCGTCCCGGGACGTCCCATCAATGAACATTTCTGTCATCTTCGGCAGCAGCCTCTGCAGTGTGATCAAAGCGTCTCAGGACATCCCATCAATGAACATTTCTGTCACCTTCGTCAGCAGCCTCTGCAGTGTGATTAAAGCGTCTCGGGACATCCAATCAATGAACATTTCTGTCTATCGGGGCATTGAGACCAGATGTCGCCATATCTCGAATTGCTTAATATGTTCATCTATTTATCCAAATAGAAAAACATTTAATATTTCAACCTATCGTTAGGCCCGCAAGGTACACTGATTGAACGAATGAACTCGGGTAATGGAAAAATCGACCCTCAAGAGGATGCATTGCTTACTTTACAAATTGAACAAATAAATGAAGTGCTTCCTCTCAGATTCTGATGAAGTCCAAAAAAGCCTAATTCTTCTAGTTGACTAGACAGAAGTGCATGGAATTTGTATAGATTTTTATCTCAAAAAATCGATCGCCTTGATTCTATTTTATTCTTTACCAATTAAAAGTAATCGATTCTAATACAATTGATGATATTTTTGAGTCAGGTATTGGATGTGGACCAAACTTTTCTGTTATTGGTGTCACAAACATCTACACTAAATCCATAGCCAGCACTTCCTCCTCCTCCTCGAAAGAATCTTGCTCTGGATCTCAATCTGCTCCCATCAAACAAGTCGGCGATCATCGTCCTCTTCCCTCCAACAAATCGGTTTCAATAAATAATAGGTTAACTCCATACGCATTGCGGTAGGGATATCAGTAGGTGACCGATGCAGGTACTACATTTTAAAGAAAAACTGATCATTCTGAGTAAAGCCGTCATAAATACTGACTGGGCAACGCTTTAATATCCACACTGCATATCCCTTATGTCCCCCCCTACATCGCTTCCACGAAGGACGGCAGCATCTCCCCTTCTCGGTGACCCTGAGCTGCTTGCAGCCGGAGCGGTGGTGGTAATCTGCCCCCATTCCATTAGTCTAAGTGATAAAAGCAACACCTAACCCAATTAGAAACTGGGGGCAAAAGCTCACGCCGGTAAAAATATCACAATAGAGGAAGGGTCTTATGCCGCTGCTGCCTGATAACGGCATGGATACCTTGGTTTGAAGGCAAGATGCTAGGCTGTATCTACTCAGAAGATGCAGGCATGGATACCTTGGCTTGGAAGCAAGATGTTGGACTGTATCTATCGAGAAGATGCAGGCATGGATACCTTGGCTTGGAAGCAAGATGTTGGACTGTATCTATCGAGAAGATGCAGGCATGGATGCCTTGGCTTAAAGCATGATGTTGGACTGTATCTACCGAGAAGATGCAGGCATGGATGCCGTGGCTTAAAGCATGATGTTGGACTGTATCTATCGAGAAGATGCAGGCATGGATGCCTTGGCTTAAAGCATGATGTTGGACTGTATCTACCGAGAAGATGCAGGCATGGATGCCATGGCTTAAAGCATGATGTTAGACTGTATCTACCGAGAAGATGCAGGCATGGATGCAATGGCTTGAAGCACGATGTTAGCCTGTATCTATCGAGAAAATGCAGGCATACATACCTTGACTTGAGAGCAAGATGTTAGCTTGCATCTACCGAGCAAATATTTAGAGGAAGGAGTGCAAGGATCCACAGATATTGCATGAAGGCAAGGATTGACACACAATCGAGGAAACTTGTGTGTTTTGCATTGTTCAATTTTACTCCCCCCAAAAAATTATAATGGCAATAACAACATCAATGATAATAATAATTATTATAACGAGTGTTTTACTTCACCAGCAGCATTCTGCCTCATCTCTTAGTGAATATGGATGGTTCGTATCCCTCACTATTACATACTACCTCAAATAAGGGATAATTCGATTTTTCAAGGGATTCCTGGAGGCAGTATGAACTTTTTCTAGCTTATACTTTAAGGCAGTCAACATCATGTGCCACAAATATTAGGCTTGCACTCGTTCTACTTGGAACACCAATCAGTCTCCTGAAAAAGTCATTGTGTGCTATCACAGTTTACTCACAGTAACCCTCGTGAGTTACAGCATGTATAGATGTGATTACAGTCCGTGTCAAAAGCTGCAGTTTGTTTTTCTTATTAGCTGATTGCCGACAATATTTAGTCTCCGATGTTGTTCAGAAATGTCAGCCTCGTTTCTAAGTTATTTGTTATTAAACTCTACAAGACAGGGAAGCTGTCCACGTACTCTAACAGAATCCCGTTAAGTACAAGGTCTGTTCTGTGTTGGGACCTCTGGTTGGGTTGTTTCACCAGCATACACTCTGATTTAACAGTATTCTGTTCGATGTCTTGTTTCACGGTCTCCGTCCTACAGGTATTTAGCATCACCAGCATCATCCAAAAAACATCTACCTCTGTGGCCACATGACCATGACGTCGGTTATGCAGTCATCAATGCAACACTCAACACGGGAAAGAGATGGCCGGTAGAGTAGACTGTCTACACACATTCTTGCTGCTTTTTTTTTTTAGTGTCCAATAATTTACATCGGAAAATGATTTTTTTTGCATCCAAGTATGAAAGGTAGATTGGAGACTCAGCCCTAACGAAGAAATTGATCGTTTGCTTTGATGAAGAGAGCCATTTTGAACCCATGATGAGGCTTGAGCCCAAATTGGTTCGGTGGGTTCCGAGACCGTCGCTAAGCCTGCTTCAGTAGCTAATTTTAGTAGCTTTGATGCAGTTGTAACAATTGAAATTGGTAAGTTGTTCCTGAAATCAGTGCACATTTTTTGTGATTTTACAATTTCTTTCAATACAACATCCATTTCTTATTTAAAACGGATTTAAGCTTAATGCAGCCAGTGAAGAAAATAAACAGGACATGAAGGATATGAACAGGGCCACACTTGAATACTCCGCTGGTATACCATCCTTTCCCACAGCGTGACAAATTTTTAGGAACGTTCTTATTTTACCGTCTGATGTAACATTACTTCCGCCTAATATTGAATGTCCCAAACACAACGCAACCAGTAAACAAAATAAGCGAATTTTAATATATTATTAAATTTACAGTTTATGTAAATGCACTGACAGGACCACTGATATTGGGCGGT
>SDVV010044592.1:0-10141 GCA_016164225.1 Gammarus roeselii
AATGAACAGGCGTGAGTGGAGAATGGTTGTGAATGGTTGATTTTGACGCTGCTCTGATGTGCTTTCCCGCCCTTGGCATCCCGCTGTCGAGATGGTCGTGGGTTGGGGGGGCCCGGCCATTATGACGCGGCGGGGGTAAACCAGTGAAAACTGTCGGGCCCTGCTGCTGACGACGGTTCCTCGGTGCATTCGGGACCCAGAGTGTATGTTGGGGGGATACTGGCCGGACCCTTTAGCACAAAAGGGCTAAGTTGTGTGAGTGTGAGCGTATGAGGGTGTGAGGTGCGCCTTGCCGTCGGCCACCCCCCTTTCTGGGGGAAGCGGCCTAGTGTCTGTATATGTACACCAAGCCTATTTCCTGAAAATGATACATTAAAATATAAACAAACGACATTGAAAAATGTTTACTTCTATACAAACGCAGAGATTGGGACAAATAAAAAATTAATAATATATGCTTCACTTTGTGATAACTTGAATAATCGCTTTTCCTTTTTTATTTTAAACCTTCAAGGCTATTTATTCGAGACAATGCCAATCAAATTAAATGTTAAAAAATAAATTGGTTGAATAAAAATCATTCAAATTAAAATAAATCACCTTCAGAGAGAGGAAATTCCCTTATGGAACGAAGTGTGTGGTTGGATTATTTTGGCAAATAACTTACACTAAAAAGTCAAAAGGGCCCCATTGCCAAAACCATCCAGCCAACAGGAAGAAGCAGGAATAGAAAGAAGTAGTCCCGACTAGAGATCAAAAAGGCTCACCTTAAGCGAGATGAGTCCGTGCAGCATGTTGGGGTAGCCCTTCTGAGCGGCGAGGTGGAGCAGGGAGAAGCCATCAGCGCGAGAGGCTGTCAGCTCGCACACCCCAGTGGTCACGATGCACTGCACTACGCTCATCCCAACCTCCTCGCTGGGTATCAGTGCCCAGTTCTTGTCTGCATAAATAACAGGCCGTGAGTCGACGTGGAATACCAGGCCGTGACACGACACAGAACTCATACAGGAGCCATAGTTTTTTTATGAACAACAAATATGGATAATTGACGAGATAATGATCATGAGATTCCTTCAGTAATCACTCCTTAGATTAAGACTGCTCTACACCCTAGGATAATAACGACCCTTCAGCCATCAACCGAAAATTAAAACCGGCCTAGCCCAAAGATTATAAGAACTCATCGACAATAAGATCATAGATTGATAAAAAACAATCTTCACTCAAGCATTGCCACACCTTTGGAGCAATCATCTTCCCGTCAGGGCTTACCATCGTCAGTGAGCTGCAGCTTCTCGTGCTGCAGAGTGGTGACGATCTTGGACTGCCCCGCCCACATCGCCATGCCCAGCGGACTACGCCCGCTGGAGTTCCGGGCGTCAACCTGGATGGGCAGGGGAGGGTTGATGATGAAGACAGTTGTTACAGTGAGAACAATTGCGATGAGGAGATAATGGGTGATTAGAGCTACCAGGAATTTTAGCTCGATCAAGTCAATGCCTTATCAACAACGAACGTCAAATAAGATTAGATTGCCAGGGTTTTCTAGTGCTCTGGAGTAAATGGAACGTCGAATAATCACTTGGTGGTGCAAGAAGTTACCATGTCAGTGAATCTGATTTGGCAGGAAATAACTCGGAGCTCTGTGTATAAAAATGAAGGGTTTAAACCAATACATAACAGTACGGTAAAGAGAAAATAATGATATACATTGCAACTTTTAGGGATCGAGTCAGAATCGCCCTAGAATTTAAGTTCTTGCGCACGATGCCCATCAGAGAAGTGAGCCTTTCAGACTAAGACAAAAGAAGCAGAAACAGGAATAGGGAAAGTGTAGAACAAAAAATGTCATGAATAAAGAGTGTCATGCTCTGCACAACAATTATGTCCAGACATTTATATAGCACTTCCAGGAGGCAACACCTCCTTCGATAGGTTGAGCTACACTAGATCGGGTTAGAATTCCTCATTTCTAGCACAATTGAGTCAATTTCGTTCTAGCACAAAAACGCTGAGCAACAGAAACCAAGTAGATTACTGTCACAAACCATACAATTGCAGAGCACAAAGTCAACGTTTTTTTTGGAACAAAGAAAGAAATGATAACCTCAAACATCAAGCCCACATCAGAAGCTAAAAGCAGGATAGGCAACACCGACGCCATCAGGATGACTGAGCTTGTCATTTCAGAATGAAATATTAAGATTGAAAAGGTTGTTTGATAGTCAAAAATTGCATTGAAAACATTATTATGAAGCTCAACAGAGCACTCGAGGAAGTGCCTCTTTATAAATCTGTACAAAGAAGATTAGCCAGACTATAAACCAAACCTACAGCCTAACTTTCAGCCCCCCCATCAAAACGAACTAGAGCCCAGCATGTCTATCAGCCACCCGGAAAAAGACAAAACTACAAATCTATTAGCTAACCCATTAGGACAAGCAACAGCCTATCTATTAGCCAACCCATTATGATAACCAAACGCCTATCTATTATCCAACCCATTAGGACAAAGGACAACAACAGTCTATCTATTAGCCAGCTCATTAACCCAACCAACAGTTATCTATTAGCCAGCTCATTAATCCAACCAACAGTTATCTATTAGCCAGCCCATTAATCCAACCTACAGCCCATCTATCTGCCAAGCCATTTCCTTGACCAACAGACCATCAATTAGCTACCCTATTAATCCAACAGCCAACAGTTTAGAAGCAAATCTATTAAACTTTTAACCAAAAAGCTTATATTTTAGCACCCCTATTAATTCAACCTACAGCATATCCATTACCCACCCCGTTAACAAAATCTACAGCTTATCTATTAGTCACCCCATTAATCCAACCAGCAGCCTATCTATCAGTCACTCCTTTAACCCAACCAACAACCCAGCTATTAACCACCTCAACAACCTTATCAACCATTCATCTATTATCCCCTGCATTAACCCAATGCAGTGTTGCCCCTAAATTGTTAAATATTTAGTTAGTAGCGGTAGTATGCATGATCCTGTTAACCCCTTTAACCCAGTTACAAGCCTCACCTTAAGGCCCCTGGCTAGCAGCTCGGCCACGATGTCATGGTAACCCACACTGGCCGCCCAGTGCAGCAGCGTGGAGCCCTCGTGGAACTTGATGAACGGCTCAACGCGTTCAAACACGCGCTCTTGGCCTTGGAAACATGCAGAGAAGCAAGTAAAACAGAAGGTTATTGCATGACTGGGTGCACAGTAGGATTGCAGGGAGCAGGGGATTGGTTAATGCAAGGCAGGTTGCAGAGTGGGTTGGGTTGGGATGGAGCTGGGAAGTGGTGAACAAGATTTAATGAAAATGGTTTGATAAATTTAGTGTTGAGATGCATGATTGGTAAAAAGAACTGTCTAAAGATATGCAGAGTAGTTGTGGTAGAAGATAAGACGAGAAGGGGTAGGATTAGTGTGTCGTGGTGGACAATGGGTGGAAGATAGATATTATTGTTTAGAGAAACAGAGGCGAAATAAATGAGATGAGATGAGAAGGGGTAAGATTAGTGTGTGGTGGCAGTGGACAACGGGTAGAGAATTGTTCATTAACAATAAATGACGCAACATTTTGTTGTTGTTGTTGCTGCTTAGCCCCGGTTTTCACCAGCGGCAGTGGAGACCACGCCAGCTCACCGCCCGAAATCCCAATCACCGGCACGCGCGTGTTGAGACAGGGGGAGCTGGGAGGCGCGAAAGGGGTGACCGGCTTAGTGGCGGGGTAGAGCGTTATTGCTGCTATCTGAATTGCCATAGTGGGTTGTGTGGCAGTCGACAAACTGCCACCCGTGTGGTATAGTTCTAAACGTTAACCCCCAGAACATTGTTAATTGAAGCGTAAGAGAGGGATGTTTTGTAGGAGTGAGATGGTGATTGTTCACTCGTTCATGAAAAAAAAGTGTATATGTTGTGGCTCTGGTTTCTTGAAAGTGTCGGTGGCCCTGAGGCCCGGGCAGCACGCAGGCTGCGTCCACGTCAACACCGCAGAGACGGCGCACATGACGTTGTCCTCACCAGTAAGGATATGAAACAGGGCGAGTCGAGGGACTTTCGCTAGGGCCGGAGAACCAGACGCCGCCACTGCAGGCAAAGCATCTTGATGGAGTTGGCCCGAGGGAGTCTCTTGTAGGCTCCCTCGTGTGCGGCTCGACATCGTGTGCATACAACACGATTATGTCTCATAGCAGTCTGTTACTAGCTAAAGATGAACATGGTTTGAGGTTTGAGCTCTAAACGCTTGCATCAGCAAGTTGTGTTGTGCTGACATGGGCATTGCAATCAGTGTGGGTGTCACCAGGACTTCTCCCTTAGCTGGAAGGGTTCAAGAAAATCACCATCATAGAACTGTTCCCAGACATAGACTGCATGTTTTTATCCCCATAAAACCCTTACAAATGCAGTGTGAAGAACCACGCCTAAAAACGTCTTGGTTCAGAGATGTTTTGAAAAAACAGAGATGAATTCTTAAAAAACAGATGTGGAGCCCTGCATATCTTGCTGAACTCTTATTCAAACCCCCAAAACGTCAAAATCCATGAAGCAGTATAGAAGCCTTAGCATTTTCAAAACTCTCTTCCATATAATGAGAGAGGAGCAACACACAAGTTCAGAGTTCAACTTTAGACAAATGAGATATAATATATATAAGAATCTGATGTGAAGCTTTGTGTATGGTGTTGCTTCTTACATTTGAGCCATAAAATTTCCCAAATCCATACATGATTGAATCTTGACAATTTAAAAAAATCTTCATAACAAAAAATAATAATAATACATTGTACTGCTGTAGTACTCTACAAGAGTTATAAATTCTGCACACTATGTAATTAGAACTTTTTACCAGTAAAATTTTTTGTTGGTTAGCTTTATTTTGTTTGAGTGGAACAATTTTTGGTTTGAGTGGAGCATTTTTTATTAATTGGGGCCTAAAACTCTTCAGAATGATTTATAGCACTCATCATTCTGTTGAAAAAACAACGACCCTGAGTAAAGCAATGTCTTCTTGCTGTGGCTGGGAGACACACTAGATAAGATGAAATATGAATGGGAATTCACAACAGAAATAGACCAAAGACCCTATTCAAAGGAAAGACAATCGATGCCTGCTGAAGCGGTGAGGGTTAACTTTATGCTGAAGATGAATAGGAGGAAGTAATTGACTCAGAATCAGGAATGATTGTTAGTGATTGTTAGTCATCACTTTTTCTAAGGTAAGGGATTGTTTCAAGCTGAGGGTGAATAGGAGGGAGTAATTAACATACAATCGAGAAAGTTGGTCCACACATTTCCATGAGCCACATTGCTGACTGATGTGTCATGTAGAAAAAGGTGCTAAGCAAACTAGCTTTCAGTGGCTCAGAGATAGGGTAAACTTAAACCAATCTCGACGTTACAATAGAATGGTGCAGAGAGATACTCAATTGCGCAGGATCAAAAGGATTTCTATAAAAAACGAGTAGACTAACATTTTGCCCAATCGATGTGTCATTACTGGCCACTTTGAATAGTAGCAGTGCAAAACATTAGTATACAGTAGAGTGGAACTTCGTCAAAATATTGCTGACGGTGTTCTATCAAATATCCTTCCACACCATTTCAGTTTAGACTAGTACTCTTCTTGCATACAATACAGCATTAATGCTATTTTGACCCTACCAGGGCTAGTGGATAAAGGCAGTTATGGTTTCTAAGTGGTCAGGGAGATGAAAATGTTCAATTTAGAGCTAGGAAAGGAAGACAAAAGGGGATATTGCTGCATCAAGATGTTAGTATAATTTGAAATGGTCGAACAGATCAATTTTAACATAGATATTCAAGAACTGATGATATTAGAAATAATTAAAATATTCTACTACCATATGTTATAATAATAAACTCTATGACATGATAACTATAAAACCAATTAATAATTACCAGTATGATACAATAGTTACATTAAATTACAAGGAAGAAACAAAAAAACAGCTACTGAACCAAAGAAATCCAAAAATCTGCAAAAGGTGAATAGTCTCAAATTTCCTAGAATTTAGTCCAAGTGTCACTATGTAGAAGATGAACTAAATACAGTTGTGGGCAAAGAGAAGGTTATTAGCACTTCAGCTACTCTTGAGTTAGAAGTTGTAATGGCATTAGTTGTGGTTTACACAAACGCTTGTCCTCAACTAGATAGGAAGCCAAATCTTGTCATTGATTAATAACAGAAAAGGATACTGAATGTTGGTTAACAGCAATAACAGTTTACAAAGAAAGCAGTTCATATTGATTAGCATCTTGAAATGAGGATTATTCACCAAAGCAGGTTGTGATGAAAGATCATTGAAGACAGCAAAAAATCATTCATGGTGATAGTCAAAAGCAAGAATAGTGTAGCAAATCAGAGGACTGATCTCACTAAGCTAATTAGAGGACACATCAGCAATAGCTGATCTCAACATGCTAATCAGATCATTTGGTCAGTAACAGCTCATCTCAAAGGGCCAACATGAATACTTAGCTGCAACAGCTCCTCTCAACGAGCCAAACAGAGAAATTGGAAAGCAAAAGTTCATCTAAAGAAGCCAATCAGAGGAATTGGTTCACATTAGCTCATCTCGACGAGCCAATCAAAATGGACACAATCAAGTTACCAAACATGACGTCACACTTCAGCAATCAATCAACCAAACATAGAATGGTTAATATCAATCACACTTATTGGAGAGACAGCTGTTATTTATTTCAGAGTAAGTACTAAAAAACAATAATTTGTAATGTCTAATATAGTTAGGAGATACAAATAGTAACAAGGCAGTCAAAAAGGCATCAGTAATATAAAATCGCAGTGGAATACTTTTGAACAATGACATTGGTAACATATCGATCCAGCAGTGACATCATTAAACATCCAGGATCATAACTGAAGTATATATCTAGAACTACCCAACCAGAAATAAGCAAAACAAACTTCATGTCATTATATGCAAACTATTTGTTACCAATAGATTGTTAGTGCACAACATATGCAACAAGTTATTACAGGAGGGAGTGCTACACATCCCTCTCATACAAGCCACACACCATGTATTAGTAAGCTCCTATCTAATTGCAGATGAAGTCTCAGTCATGAGAATATCCTTGAGCCAATCAACACCAAGTCTCACAAGATCACAAACTACCATTGGTTCCATGAAGATAATCAAACAGTTACCGTAATATATAATATTTGGTGTTCAAGGCAAATAGCCACAACTATTTTATCTGGTCAGATACAAAAACCATAAGCGTCATGTTTCAATACATCCATAACATAGAGGCTGAACCCATTCAGGAAAGCTAAGACCAACATAATCACCAATTATAACTTTAAAATATTAACTGTAATGACCTGGTGGGGTTCACATACAACTGGGTGCTTCAATAACATATTTGCAAGCAGGCAATGTAGATAGCCGTTTGGACAGTTATCTTCCCTTTAAATTATGTATGTTAGGTAAACAGACAATAAGGATAAATTCACATCTTCATCTTTGCCACTAAATGTCTAGTACGAGGTAAGGCCCATAGTTATGCTCACACTTGCAATGAGGACATGAATTACAAGTGAGTATATAAACAGAGATCAGATTTAGCAGTCAATCTCCACCAGAGCCATGACACAAGCTGTTGTGAGCTCAGTCAGAGGGTGCAAAGATTGACAATTCTGGTAGATTTGCACACAAGTGAGAGCATAAACATGAATATCATAAATTAAAGTATTAATTAAAAATTTTGTTGTTGTATACAGGATGTAAAGAAATGAGAAGTACAGACTTTGACAAAAGGCAGAAGCACACATAATGAACACTTTCAGGGGTAACAAAAATCTCAACTACCTAGTTTTCCAGATACTGAGATGTTAAGTTTTAGCTTACAATCTAATTGTAAATAAAATTTAACTTTCAAATCTTAGCAACATTGGCTTTCAAGATTATGCCTCAGTTCACTCCATGGCATAGCAAAGACATGTCTTGCGTGTAAAATGTAGATATGGCTGTTATCCATCTGGCATATGGTGAGGCCAATGGTAATGCAAGACAGGCTGCTAGATTGTCAGATGCATAACAGCCAAATCTTCATTTGACAAACAAACCCTGTTGTCTACGCTATGCCACTGAGTAGACTGATGAATAATGTAAAAAGACAGTAGATGTACTCAGATTTAAAGGTTACATCTAATTTACACTTTAAATTGTAGGTAAAAACTTGACACCTTTGTGTCTAGAAAACTAGGTAGTTTAGATTTTTTTTTGCCCGCATAAAAAGTGTTCATTTTGGGTGTTTCTACCTACTGTCAAAGTTCGTACCGGTCTTAACACACTGGATACGCATGTTAGTAGCTACATACAGGAATACAACTTCAACAAAAATAAAGGATATAAATGTAACTATCTAAACAGATCCTTGTATCTGTGATCTTCCATCAATATGCCAAAGGGCATTGTGGAGTAGAAGTATTACTTTGTATTGCTTTTGAATATTCACAGTTCTTATAGGCCGGAATTTTCACAGAAAGGAATTCCTTTTTTTTTTGGTAGATGATGTCAGTGATTAGGTGTTGTAGAGTTCAAGGAAGAGTTAAGAAAACTCATCTAGCTGCCACAAGAGTGTTGCTTTCCATCAGTAAGTGCATCAAGCTGATTGCCTCTTGGTGGCACCAAGGACATGGTTGCATGTCTGCATCCATTACCTTGAGAGTTATCCATGCGTGTCCAATGCACATGCGATTGACAAATATTTGGTCTCTCCTGCTGGAAAATTTGGTTTTCCCTTCTCCAACTGAGAGTTTGATCGAAAGCATTTTCTGTCTGCTCCTTACCACATAGCGTTCAATCGGATGTTAAAAGAGGATTGATGAAAGGGAGCTAATCTTGGTAGTGTATTGTAAGACTGTTCTTGATGAGAGGATGCCAGCTTAGCCAGAGCGTGTTGTATGTTAGTTACATTGAGCATTGTGCATAGGTACAGGGTGTTTATCAAATTATCAACTATAAAAATACTTTAAAAAATGAACATCACATGACATTTAAACAATGAATCACTGTAATAAATTGAAAGCATCCACTTTAGCTACATGTTTGAATACATAAAATGACAAGAAGAGAATTCAGCTTCAAAATAGGACACATTCTTATTAGCACAGATCTGAACACTTTGGATGAAGCTTGCAACTAACTGCACTTCAAACTTTTTCCTAGCTTATTCCTGACGCGTCGTTGTTTAGCAGTTTCTTCAAATATTCAATTGGCTTGCATTCATGGACAACGGATTTGATCTTTCCTCAAAGATAGTAGTGGAGCGGGTTGAGATCGGGACACGGTCGGTCGGCTTGACTGCTGATTACTTGCTCCGAAAAGTCGTCCAATCTAAAGGCGAGAAACTCGGTGGAGTGCTACCGCTAGTGTGGTTTAATGACGGCGGCGTAGAAGTTAATTCAGGGAAGTACCTAAATATCCCTAAGAAAAATTGTGGCCAGCTGTTAGGTCGGAAGAATTTTACCAACAGGATGGTGCTCCGGCTCACTGCTCCAATGAGAGTGTCGCACTTATATAGGTAATTTTGGAGCAAGAAATCAGCCGCCGAATGAACTAGCTTTGGCCCGCAACATAGCCCCGACATCGGCCCGCCCGACCACTGGTTTTGGGGATAGAATTAGTTGTTTACGAACGCAAGCGCACAACAATTGAATCAAGCCACTTTGAAGCAAAATCATACCTATTTTCTTGGAGTTTCTTCGCGGATAAAGTCGGTCACAGCGTAGCTGCCACCTGACCCACAGCTGTGGATTTTGATTTGATTTGAGCCTCATTTCCACCAGAGCCTCAACGTGAGTCATAATAGGCTCCCCCGTAGGGCTCGATGATTATTGATTCCAGTAGGCTCGCACGCCTAAGTGCGCGAGGAATAAACGAAACAACGCTTTCAACGTTAGAAAAAATGTGAAAATTTTTAGCAGTGTCAGACGCACGCTAGTGCGCAAAAGAAAAAACGCTTTCTCGAAACGGACCTCCGCTTCCAATCCTTTAGAACATTACGTTTGATACGTACGCACCCTAGTGCGTAGAGGTAGCATCTTCGAGATTAGAACAAGATCAGCGGCCACACGGG
>SDVV010044593.1:0-10141 GCA_016164225.1 Gammarus roeselii
TTATATATATGTCATCCGTACTGTCTCAAATCTTACTGACTAGTGTTCTGCCGTACAACTTACCGACAACCCATGACAAACTGAAGCCTCTCGAGTTGCAGCATTCATTTGCATCTCCGTTGCCCTTGGGCAGCGGAACAATGCAAGCTCTTCGCTCACTAAATTGGCACCACCCCGACACTAAACACGGATCCAGGAACCTCATTAGTTATTCGACAATCGCTACATCACCCCTGTTCATGCACCCAGTTGCAACGTTGACGTCTGTACTTCTTCCTTAGTAATGTCCGTAACAAGTCTCTCTCTCAAAACCGGTATCTATTCACGGCCCACCTTTTCCGAATATCTGCACTCTCCAACACCAATCGACCGTTTACATCGTTCACCGTCTCCTCCTCCCGGTCTCCCCCTTTCACACCCTCTTCACCTCTTTCCAGAACACCTTCTTCTCCTCAAAATTTTGGCACATCCGCCTTCCATACCTGATATAAGTGTTCCTCTTAGAGTCACAACTTTTCTCTTTTCTCATAAGGTGTCATGGGGCACCACTTACCCGCCTGAAACCACTCCTCAAAGGCTCTTCTCTTCTGTACCACCGCCAGATTTGCCTCATCGTTCCACAACTAGCAGCTCTTTGTCCTTGGCCCGACCACACGGTTTACGACATACACACTATTCGCAAATCTCAACAACGCATCTCTGAACGCATCCTATTCATCTTCAACGTTTCTCCGGCATTTCCGAACGATCTTATTCCTCCCTCACCACCTGCTGGTACTCCTCAGTTTTGAGTTCCACATTCAGCTGACTTCCCTTCACTACTTCTCTTCCTCCTCTCCCTTTTTTGTTCCCCTCTAATCTCAGCTTCACTCTTAATTTCCTTCCACCAGAACAGGGGCAAAAAATGCCACCCTATCTTCTCATATGTTACCATCCAAAAGCTCCTGCTCCATGTTCAGATCTTTCAGGATCTCTCCATTGTCATTTCAAACTGGAACGCCAAACCTTTCAACCACATTCTACTCACTCTAACTTAGGCAGTTAGGTCACCAAGTACAACCACATTGAATTGACCTCCAGAATCCGCAATAAATTTACTCAAATGAATTAAAACTATCTTCTTCTCTACCTCATTTCTCTGGCTAATAGGTCGGTAAATACTAACATAAGCCCATCATTCTGAACCTCAGTTAAATTTCACCCACATCAATCTAGAGAACACTCCTTTTTACTTGGTACTAGACCCAACCTTCCTCGACGCCCGTCTTACTTTATACCAACCACGCCAAACTCACAATAGCCCTACACTTCAACTTCATCTCACTCAGTGCCAACATATCAACCTTCTTCCTCACAAACATCTCAGCAATCTCTCGCGTCTTTGCTTCACTCGCACTACAACCACGTACATTTACGGCTCTAAAAATTATAAAATCTCTGTTACGTTAATTATCCATCCACTTACTTTTATTATGCTTCATCGTTTAACCTCCCCGTCCTAGTATTGTGTCTTAACAATCATTCCATTCTCCTCCCAACATCATGTATCCCGCAGCCTTGCAGCTCAATTCAGTCCCCAAGCAGACTCGAGAGCCGTTCCAGATGGTCTCGTGTTTGTCTTTCCTTAACACGACCATCGTTGGCTTACGTTTCGACCGAGTCAATCATCGGGGCTCTTGTTACTCCCTATGGTAAACAGAGCCAGACACACATTGAAGTGATACTGGCAAGATCTGAAGAACGTACGTGGGCTATGTTTCTTGGCGCGGAGTTAGGTGAATTCACAAATAAAAAGGCTAAGTAAAAGGATAGTTGATGCCTCAATATCGAGGTCTAAAGTGTTTTAAAAAGTGATATGAGCCGCACTTTGGATAAAATCTTCAATCTAGAATAATAGCCTAAATTTTCGAGCAATACTTTGCTCCTTATCAGCGGCTAAAACAAAGGAAACAAACAAGTAAAAAAACACATTGGTACATATTCGACCATGGATGCGTGAATTTCATCAACTTAACATGCTAAAATGTCCTAAAATAAAACAGTACCAGGATTAAAATGACTTGTCTAGGTAACAATGCAACGTCGCGGACAACCACAAATCAACAGAACATCAGTGATGCGGGGGTACATCATTCATTATATGCGCATTAGCTCCAAGTAAAATATCTCTCGCAGCTTTATCTACTGAACAGACTCCGTGCGAACTATTGAAGTTAGATAAAGTTTCAATGAGACTTGAGTCTATTAGAGGGCGTTCCAGAACGTTATGGGATTGGAAAACTTATTTGGCTGAATTCCAGTCTATCGCGTGATCTGTATACCTAGCATTACAAAATAAAGCACCACTTTATTTGCCGATCCTAACATTAATGCGGTTCTCCCTAATTCTGACCTGAAACGAACGGCCAGTTTCACCAAAATAAAATAGGAATCGCACTAATATAGTAGGAATTGCACCAATGTAGTAGGAATTGCACCAATATAGTAGGAATTGCACTTTAACTAAGCATGTCAAATCGTTCCTACGTTTGAACGAGGATATTCAGGATAACAATTGATATTTACCAACAAACGAATGGTCAGCTTCAGAGTTTGTGAACAATATCCCCATATTGTAATAAATAATTCATGAACATCGGTAGTTTACGTGCAATGTGCATGTGCAATTTTGCATTGTCCTATTGCGCGATAGGGAAATGCTCCTGCTACGGTTTAGATGAACACTCATTAGCTAACCTTTGTGGGGCGTGCCTAATTTAGGGTATTTATAATTCCGGAAACAATGTTTTCGTGTTTTAGCAGTTTGCAATTGTCGAATAGCAAATAAATTGTTGAAACATTTTTCGTGTAAAATTGTTAGTTAGTGTGTCTTAAAATGCGGGAATGGGGTCGTTAAATATGTTTACTCTAAATAACGTAAACAATTTGCGTAATAAGCGTGTTACTATGTTCTCAATTTATTATATTGCGAGATACAAGTGATACAGGTTACCCAAGGCCAAGCAATGAACTCATGTAGTAGAACACATATATCGGATTCAGTTCGTTTTACCTGATATAATCGAGTTATGTTCGTCCAAATCTGTTTAATGTCGTCAGTATGGAAGACATTATTAGAGAGCCTTTCATGTTCCTTAATTATTTTTCTACTACAAACGTTATTTAAAGAAATTGTGTTATGTTTCCTGACTAATACAGCAATAATCATGATTATTTTTATAATGAAACTCCACTGCAGATGGATTGTGCATTTTAGAACTTCTATTTATACTCATAGAAAGATTGTGAGTTTATCTTTTGGAAGTATGATTGAGTTTACAATGATTTGATAATCATAATAATCAGATTAGAGATCATCTCTAATCATTATCCGCGTTTGTGACATTAACTCCGTTCAGTCCTGCCCCCAGCCGGCAAGGAATCGCCATGGACGAGTATGAGGGCGACCCCAATCAGGCTTTAGCCAGGAGGAGTTCGTGACAATAGGCTCTGTTCGTCGTCTAAGAGTTTGACAAAGCTCATGTGCAGGATATGCAACAGAGAGGCCCACTTTAACCTCAGGAGCAAAAGATTAATATTGACCCCAAAGGCCATTTTGCAGGTAAGCGACGAGCGAGTTCAACCACCATTCAAGGTGCCTCCAAGCGAGTCCGCCTCTGGCAAGACCCAGGGCCTGTGAAACTGCCAGAACAGGAAGACTGTGGCTGCCAACCACATCAAAGCTGCGGTAGGCAAGGAGCTGCCGACCACAAGATTAAACAGGTGAAACTCGTACTTCGACTCCTGCAAGGCCGTTTTCAAGGGGGAAAGTTTTTTATTTCTTAACTTCCATTAAATAGAGATGACATATGTTCAAAACTAAAATAGAATTAAGTATTTTAAAAATAAAGAGTTGCAGTGTATCACATAAGAGCCCATTCTGAATTCTGACAAATTGTGACGATATTATTACAGTGATTTCGATCACTAAGAATTCAAAAAATGATTACAAAATTATAATTCATTGTAAATCATTCAAATAATTAAAATTCCTTATTCGATTCGTGATTTTAAAGTTGCTCAATGACAACTAAACGAAGGAGAGCCTGGCCTCATCTTGACGAACTCCGCGAGCATCTCCATGACCAGCTCTGTGAAGGCTTGCTGGCTATTGCCACGCCAGGACTTGCAAGCCATCACCGAGCTGGACATGGAATTGCTCGCGGAATTCGTCAGAATCATCAAGCTCGTGGCTGTCTGCATTGAAACCTTGTTGTACGAAGATTAGACGTACATGGGCATCCTCCTCGTCCATCCCAGGCTCACCAAGGACAAGCTCAAGTCCCTCAAGCTGGATGACACCTTCATCAACGGCATGAACCTAGTGGAATAGCTGCTGGACATAACCATGAACCGTCCGGCCGGAAGCAGGAAACCCATCGCTGTCAACTTCAAATTTGACCCCTTGTTCGAGGATGAGGACCTCATGATGACCTTAGCGTTGCACCCCCACTGCAAGCTGGGAGTGATTGAGTACCTCAGCCCCGACCGAGAGGAAACTCTTGTGATTAAGATTTACGATCAAGGCCAAGGGACATGAACGACTACAACGGCAACGACAACAACGACCCCGATTTCCAGGCCCGGCCAAGCACCTTTAGTTACATGGAGGCGGTGTGAAGGCCGTTTTTTCCAGAAGCATGAGCAGCTTCAAGCCGGATAATTTATAAAAAACAATGTGCGTAAACTTTGCTGCCGAACTTCGATCATCATCGGCTTAGTCTGATCAGAGGTCTGGCTTATGGGAAGTCATCTTGAAGCTAATACACGTTAAATTAGCCAACAACTTGATGCTGTGGAAATCAAACTGAGCAATGCACTCGAATGCGAAAGCATTGTACTATAGTTGTAACATTCACAAAGGAAGTTAGTTGAACAGAAATATCTATTGATCACCAACATCGAAAAATAATATTGTATTTCTACAACATTATGATATCGTAATGTTACTTATTGATGTGCCTGCGTGATCGAGGGTGTTATAGCGAATCGCAATCAGACAGATATTACACGTAACGAAATTTTTCCTTATTAAGATATACCCACGTCATATCGATGTTTTTCCCTAATTCTGACAATACTATAATTTCATTTTATATTTACTCAGAAACTGATGTCGGATAGTCACTATAGTCGACCTGCATCGTCACTGTTCCAGCGCACTGACTGATACAATGAACACAACAAAATGGCTACCAATACTTTATCCCCATACAGAAGAGTTTTGAATTATCAATATCAGCTATGTTTGTGTACGATGAAATGAATTATCAGTTGATAACCATCGTGTCGTTCGAGCAGTATCGTGACGTGTCGTTCAAACAGTATTTTACATGATAAGGAAACCAATAAACTCCATCCGTAAAAAATCAACGGTATATGGGACGCAACGTTCATTGAGCCCATTTATCCTAGTGAACACGGTGGCTTCAGTGAAAATATGATATCCAGCTTTAATTCGAGCTGTTAACATATTCATCGCGAAACAATTGAGCTCGCATCATAATGAGTTGGAAGAGCTCGTATCATAATGAGTTGGGAGAGCTCGCATCATAATGAGTTGGAAGAGGTCGTATCAGAATGAGTTGGGAGAGCTCGCATCATAATGTGTTGGAAGAGCTCGTATCATAATGAGTTGGGAGAGCTCGCATCATAAGGAGTTGGAAGAGCTCGTATCATAATGAGTTGGGAGGGCTCGTATCATAATGAGTTGGGAGAGCTCGTATCATAATGAGTTGGGAGAGCAGGGGAGAATGGTTAGCAGTTTCTACGATCAGTCGTTTAGGTTTGAAAGAAAAAAAAAAAATACTCATTTGAAAGTTTCCTTTTGTCTTTAACCAAATAAGTATTAGGCCGGGGTTACATTTAGGCGTCATACAAAGAGGTAATACGATTTTTTCGGATAATAAAGCACTTTAACCCGATGCTTAACTGAAGTGTTTTTCAGGGGGAAATAGATTAAGATATTATATAAGCAATTAAAATCTATTCACGCCAACAAATTACCAGTACATGATGTATTTAAAAAAAAAAATTATCTGACCTAACATGAGCACTGGGTAGAACATACATTATAGGTAATTTCTTTCATATTTATGAACAAGACAGTTAATCTACACCCAACCAAAATCCACGGAGATTGACAATGGGAAAATCGAATTGAGAGCAGTCGGTCTATGCCGGAGCAGAACAAGCAAAGGCCAGAGTTTAGCAGCATCCAAATAACCTTCCTTTCTTTGTCCTGCAAAAAGCTTGTGTTATTAATAAACAATTCTTGAAATGAAAGGTAAGACGAGTGGAGCTCAATGGTCGGTTCTCCGGTTACTCTCTGTGCAGTAACTGATGCTTCATGTACAGATGGAATAGTGATTCTGGTGTCAGACCCCGTTTCAATATTAGAGCTATTACGAAGTGCTACAATCACCAGCTGCTATAATCAAACTATGGAATGAACAATATAAAATATTCTGGAGCCAGACCCCGTTTCAATATGAGAGCTATTGCGAAGTGCTACAAACACCAGTTGCTATCATCAAAACTATGGAATAAACAATATAAAATATTCTGGTGTCAGACCCCGTTTCAATATTAGAGCTATTACGAAGAGCTACAATCACCAGTTGCTATAATCAAACTATGGAATGAACAATATAAAATATTCTGGTATCAGACCCCGTTTCAATATTAGAGCTATTACGTAGTGCTACAAACACCAGTAGCTATCATCAAAACTATGAGTAGTTAGTACAACGACAAGAACCGCTTTCTTGAGTCATTTTGGTGGGCGTGGGGTAGGACGCGATGCATGCACCTTGACTCACCAAGCGTACGGGGGTGCGCGCAGAAACGGGGGGCGGCGCGGAGGGTACCGGAACTGGTTTGGTGGCCCAAGTCAGCTAACGGACTTTGACCGGAAGGGGAGGGGGACGGAAGGGGAACGGCGGGATGGAAGCAGGCTTGCGCCCTTGATTGGCAAGGTTTATGTTATGAACAATTTAATTTGTACTGTATTTGGATATATATTATATTTATATATACGTTTTTTCTTCTTTAGATGTTTGAAGTGGAATTTAGTTGGTCACTAACTGTTGCTCGTTATACATATATTTACTCGGTTCTGGTAGGATTAGTCTTATTCCAAATTTCTGCTGGGGGGGGGCGTAGGGATCCCCTAGGCAAAAAGTTGGATGCGCTCCTGGGAGATTATCTGAGTTTACTCTTACCTGTTTCTTGTCTTGTAAATTTGTTTCCATGTCACGATTGCTAAGTTGTGAGTGTATGTATCGTTATTTATTCATGTATGGATTATATTTCTATATTTTTTTCTGTGGACATATACGGGTGTTTTCTTATCTAGTTGTAATATATATGACTCAATCGATGCTTGATTGGCTTCGTAGCGGTGGGGGCTTGTGATATTTTTGTATGTTTTGTTCATTTTCACAATATATTATTTTATAGGATTAGTGTGGAAGGTATGTCTTATAACTCAATTTCCAGCCTTAATGTGCGATCGACCCTGTATGGTACCAGCCTGTAGGTAGGATTGCAGGCAAGATTCTGTGTTTCCCATCTATTTATTTCATGTCTATATAATATCTATAGAAAATAGTATGGATTATTAGTATGATTATTGGCGAGATTAGGTCTGTATTGTGGGATGATGCAACCCCTACGGTCGAGATTCTATCTTCCCCATATTGCATTACCCAGTTTTGAAACATTTATATCAGTATTCCATTGACGCAATTTCCATTAGCAAAAATACCTGAACGATATGGATTTTCTGTAAGTTAAAATATTATGTTATGTATACTTAGTAATGATCGATTGATTTATGTTGAATTTGAGCAGTATTTGGAATTTCGATCAGTTAACTCATACAGTTTTGGCATTTAAGGTATTTTAGGCTTGCAGCTTCCACATTACTTCAGGCATAAGGGGGTCGGTTGTTGCATCATTGTGGTAGTTTTATGTGTATATATGACACATCTGTTACGATTTAGCCGTGGTTACTTTAGTTAAAGAGATGTTAATTCAACCCTGTTACGGACAGATGTTGTGGGTAATTTTCATTAGATTTTGTATGTACTATACCGAATTTACTTTAGGTTTCAGTTACGTCGCCTGCATGTCTTGGTATCTTATTCACATTTCTTGTTTGTTTGGTTACATGCTAGTTCATTCTCATTCATCACATTTTTTAATGTATGTTTTGGGTATGGTAGAGAATTAATCTTCTTACTTTGTTTCATCTCGTGAGTTTAGTATAGGTCTTTCAGTTTTGTAGGTTCTCTGTTGAATTTCCATCTTCAATGCAATTTGTTGATTATTTATACAATTTAGGATATATTACGTATCTGTCTAGAATAGCGAACATTATTTCAGGTCTAATTTAGTCACATTTTGTTCATTTATAGTGATTTATATATCTTCTTTCATACTGATGCAATATTAGACGTGGATATTATAGATATAGATAAGACGATTTGTTACAAATTTGGTCTACCTGTTAGGGTATTGTATATTTATTGTACGACTATTCTTCAATATTTAGGAGGAGTTAGATAATCCCCTAGGCAAAAGCTCATTCTGTTTATGCTTGTTTGTGTAAATGGACCGATTCATTAGGATGGATACCATAATGTAGTACAATTTTGATGTAAATGATAGCAGGGTAGAGAACCTTATTTAGCTATTTTTATACATGTTCCTGATGTTATGTTTTTTTTTCAACGAGAATCATAGGAATGTATGTTCAAGAGGAGTAACTCCATACTGCATCTTTGTGGAATTTTTCGTCATTGATCCCTAGCAAATGTGTAGTTTAACGTTTTGATGATAATTTACTGGATGGATGGGTCCTAGTGTAGAGTTGGTTTACACTCTTTGGTTGTCATTTTCAACTTCATCCATGTTCAACGTGACTTATGTGCATTCTTGTAGACGTCGATCTTGAGTTTCATGGGTTTGAAGCGTTTTACTTAAGTCATCAGTAAACAGAACCCAAGCTTTTTATGGCCACACACACTCTCTGAGACTCATTCTTGACCACTGTACATGTGTCTAGATTTTGGTTATGTCCAGGATGTATCTTTGTTCGAGGCTGTTCAGAGACGATGGGTTAACAGATGCGAGGTACGTCTGTGGCATCGTATCATGACTGTAGGTTACCTCTAAATTTGTTATATATCAGTAGTAGTTTGCTGAGAAGTGTCCTACTAAAGCATTATTGAGTTCATTTTTAGGACACAGTAGGTTTGGATTTGTACTCCCAGAGGTATAGCATCAGTTAGGTCTAGGAATTTATTATCGATTTGATTGGTATGATAGTATAAAATAACATTTTTCCCATTAACTCAGCGTTAAATGTCAGTTATTTTTTTGATATGTTAGTATACGATCTTAGTCATGAACCAGATCACGTCGGATATTGGACTAGGATTTATTATCTGGGTGTGTTAGGATGCACCGTATATAATAGTTGATCATTTTTGCTTAGGGTAGAGTAGAGAATGTTATTTAGCTATTTTCAGTTCTTGTTTATATTTTTCGCCTAATTTCATGGAATTTTGGATATAAAATACGCTTATTTGGATGAAATGGTTCAAAAATTTGGTGTGTTCCCCCTCTCGACATTGGATTTGGGTCCGGTTCCATATTACCTTGGAGAACTATTCTACCGGATTGTGTTGAATGTTAGTGTTAAAATTCTTCAATAATTGAATGTACATATCAATTATGTTATCCAATCGCAGGTCTTGCTACACATTTATTCCCGCAAGTCTTACTTTTTTAAATTGTTTGTACTTCGTTTGCAGTTTAGACACTTAGAACTTTTTTGATTAATTCAGGCTTTTTGATATGAGACTGCGTTCCCATTCAGAATATTTGACTTATCGAGCATTCACCAGATTCACTTCAACATTTTTCACCGAAGGTCTGTAATGATGGTCATAAACCTAACCTATCCTAACCTGTTTTTTCCACGTTTCATACTAATGTCAGGTATTTTCTTCATTGATTTAACCTTCATCTTTATCAAATCTGTCCACTCGACCCTGTAGTTTTACCAATCTTTAGCAGATGGTCTGTCTACATA
>SDVV010044594.1:0-10141 GCA_016164225.1 Gammarus roeselii
TCAAGCAATCTCAAATCCCCAAGGAAACCCACATTCCACACTGACGAACAATAATCCATGAGAGGTCTGATGTGCATCACAAAGAGGGACACCATGAAGTGAGGACTACGACAAACTGTGGATCTCAGCAGGCTGCTGGCCAATCCGGAAGCCTTACCCACCACCTCTCTGACATGATGGTGGAATTTCAGTTTTACATCAACCACCACACCAAGGTCCCTGTGGGATTGAACAAACTTCAATGGAATACCATTCAAGTGGAAGCTAAGTTTTCACCTGCTGCAATTTCTTTAATACTAGCATGACAATTTATTGAAAACAACTAAAGCAATTGAAAAATAACAAACCTAAATTCCATTAGCTATAAAAAAAAACAGTTAGTATACGGCATGGGAACGAGCAATTTCCTAATGATTACTCTCCTTCGGAAAGGAACGAGAGACTCATCAATGACAACACTTGAGCCTGGAGTGTACACCAACCTGCAGCTCTGAGAAGAACTGTCTATCAGTGGCTGGATTTTATGCTACTTGTTCTGTAGATCAATCACTTCATTGTCATTGAAATGAAGCATATTCAGTAGTGAATGGAATCTGTCTCTGGACATGTGATTTCGAATGAAAGAACAATTGTACATCTCTTTTTTTGGACCAGTAGTGCTCAATTTTTGGTGTTCAAACAAGACCCATGTGTATAACAATCCCAAGAAGCTTTCTCATTTCTTTTGCATCCGTTGGTATCCATTTGGCTAGCCTTGATTTCCTTGTCACAGCCTTTGACTGAAGAATTTGAGTAGCATACCTATTTGTTTTATGCACAATAGAAGCAATAGTTTCATTGGTAACACAGAGTGAATATACATCTAAAGGCACTACCAAATTATTCTCTCTGCTTGGTGTTGGTTTCTTCAAAAGCTGCTCTTTTCCTGTAAATCTGAAAGATTGCTGTGAAGCAACAATTGGAGTCCATGAATTGTCTGCGTGTACTTCAGAGTTTTCCATTTCTGTTTCACTATCTTCAGCCGTGCTTTTTACGCGAACTGGCAAGTCGCTCTCAGAACTTGTTGAAGAATCTTCTTCTGAAGCAGTTGGATTCCAGTTGCTACTTGATGAACTGCGGTTAGAGCTAGAATCGTCATCTGGTTGATGGCATCGGGAACCGTAAAATAATGAAGGGTACATGGGTCTGCAGAGAAAATAAAAATGAAATAAAACGATGTCTAAACTACTGATATTCGTGAATACTAGGTTGTTCCATACATCAAAACTTATATATATAAGGGATATTTTTCACTGCAGTCAACTAAAAAACGCAGTGTACCTCATTTGGCGCACAATGCTTTGCATGCACACAAGTTCAATTACAGGCAACGTGAGCCACTATTCGTGCATGGACATCGTGACGCTCTATAGCGCACAATGCCCCCAAAGATAGCAATTTCTGTTTCAAGCAACGTGTACCAATTGAGGCTCACTGTTTTTATGTCAGAATCTTGTAGAACTTACCTTTAGCAGAGCAACGCACAACCTCCCACCTGGCTGTCACCTCTTGAACTGAAGTTATCCTGGTTTAAACACGTTGCATCACGTGCATACAGGCTATTTTTTTAATCGCAGTCAACGTGTTAACCAAATTAAATATTTATTTAAAAATGACACAATAAACTATAGCCAACATATTTGTATTATCATCTCTAAATAGATGAAAAACTCTAGCCCTTGCATCAAATATTGCAGAACTTCATTTTTCCAAATTAACATATGTTCTTCCAAAGTAGCTAGCTATGGTAAATGTGTTGAGTCACCCTGGTGGATCTTGTTTTTGAGTTATTCCAAGGTTTGTGGAAAATGCAGGGATTCACCCTGGTTGAAGCTACTGTCCTAGCTAGGTAGTTTGAATCAAACCATTGCAAAATTCCAATTAGCTACATAATCTTTAACATATAAAAATCACTTTGTATAGAAACTGATATAAGCCTAGCCTACTCTCTTCTTAGAGTAGCTAATGTTTGAACACATAATTTTTCAAAGTATAAGTGCTTGTAGAAACTAGTAGCTATTGCCTACTTCATTGTGCAATTTTGACTGTCTAATCTTGCAAGTATAAAATGATAGCAGAAATTAAAATTGCTCTATTATTATCATGAATGCTTGAATATATAGCTAAACCTTTCAATAAAATGTGCTCATATAAACAAACCTTGCTCTCTTTTTCAGACTGAGTTGAACGCAGAACACACCCACCTGCTCATTGACTGGGTTGGCAAAGGAAGTCATGTTGTTGTATCCCTAACTCGAGAAAACAAGCACAGCCCCCAGACCCATTCCAGCGTGTTCATCTCATATGGCTATGGAGCAAACTTCCAAAACAAGTCGGATCTGTTTGTCTTGGGAAATGGCACTGCAGCTGTTATTGCCAACTTCTACATGAATGCAAAATTTACTTCACGAGTAAGAAACCAGGAAAATCTGTCATAGCTATTTGAAGCCTAACCCAGGTTGAGAACTTTTTAGGGAGACTGTCTAATCTTTCAATTTTGACCAGTTAGCTGTAGGCTTCTGTGATTCTTCAGAAGTAATGTTATCTCAAAATAAAGTATAGTTATGGACTGTAGCTACAGTGATGTTTCTCATGCTGTGGTTCTGCTATAGTGTGTAAAATGTAATTTGTTTTTTCAGTTTTATACAAGTGTATTAGGGTAACTCCTCCTTACCCACTGCCTACATTGCTGAAAATATCAATAGCTTGACAAGTTCCTTGAAAAAGCATTCTCTGCAGTTGATTAATTGTGATCTCTACTTGTTGCTGTAGCCAGGCAGTTTGATAGGGCATTTCCTTGTCACTGGAAAAGTGTGTTGAAAAACATAGAGCTTGAACTAATCTTTTTCCAGTCTTTATTGTCTTGGCCATATCAGTCTATCAGTGTTTCCACTATAAACATAAATTCAAATATTATGCAAACACCAAGTAAATCTGAGATTGAATAAATCAGTATGAAACTGATTGTCCCCTAATGTTCAGGTTATTACACTTGTCTATAAAAATGTAGGGATGGAGTAGCTAATATCTAGATCTATTTGCTGGAGACTCTGATGAGTGGTTTTAGGCAGCTAGGTAGCTGCTAGTTTTGGGCTGCCTACTCTACTTTGATGCTTTGTCAAACTTTTTGAGTGAAACGGTGGCCCAGATTGCTAGCCATCTATTGGGTGGGGGTAGCCACTAGTAATGACACAATATCTGCAAAACCATATTCTGCAAAGGAATGTCTGTGTAGATGAGAAAAAAATACGGTTGGATGCCCTGGTGACTTTCAGAGCTAACAATAAATCATCAGCAATTTTTTGTTATGGCAGATGCATCAATACTTTTCCATGTATCATTTTTTGTATCTTTACTCTGGCTAGCTTCTTTTATCAGACAGCTTATAAGCTATCATTTTTAATTTTAATTAGCCAGCTACCTTTAGTGTTTGATAATCCTCTCATATTTTAACCTAGCATTTAGCTAATTGTTCGCAGCTATTCATATCATTTTTTAGGTTACTTGCTAATTGAAATTGAATTATTTTGGCAAAATGAAGGAAATGAAGGTGGATAGTTATTGAAATTTATTTAACTACCTACTGTATCTGTGCCAAAGGTAACTTGATGTAGCTAAAGAAAATTCTGCTCAGATAAACCACCTAGCTATCTTGTTTTCCTTTAAGCTAATACAGACTTGTGCATACTTGCACATACTCTGAGATGAAGCAAACCAAGAGCTGGATAATAATTAGTTTATAGCTTGATGCAGCACTGTTTACTGGTATGAGGTTTGGAGTCTGAAAGACACTCCAACTTATTAAAAGGCTCTGTCCCTCTAGTCTAGTCTAATTAGTCATGTGTTGGATCTTCCATCATTGTTTTTTTCTTTTTCAGATCATCTTCACAGACACTTTGCACAGACATCTGTTTGTGACACTGGATTATGGACGAACTGTGTGGCCTCACAAGCTGGACTTCACTCCATCAGACATCATCACTCATCCTACTGATGCCAGCACCATTATTGTTCATGACACAGAGGACACCTCCAAGAAGGTGTGCTAAACTTCATTACATAACTGTAGCTACCTAAATTCTACTTGACCTTGAATTGGTCACTTTGTAAACCTCTCGTCTGCCTACAATTCAATTTGGTAGCTAGCAAATAGAAATGTTACTCTGGTCTAAATAGCTGTTTATTCATTAACTATTAGCTAGTAGGTAGCTGGCTATATCTCCTGCATCACCGTGTACTTTTGCTGAATTGTTCCTAGCTATCTACTGCTCCTTTTTATTGACTAGCTGATTAGGGTTGCTACTTAGATTTTTCAGAAGAAGCTAACTAGCTATCTGTTTTAACCAAATATTGGCTTTTCAGATAGCTATCTATTGGCTATTTTGTTGAACCTTAGTAGAGTTACTATTGGTAGCATTTTAATAGTTATCTGCCTACTGTAAGCTAGATAGCTAGCTATAGCCCTAACTTAAAATAGCTGCCATTCAGATTTCTGTAACTACTAAATATTTGTAGTAGTTACCTATAGCCTCTCACAGCATAGCTACTGTGTTTTCTAACATCTAATATGGAGAATGTTTAAGAGGTTCTACTAGCAGCTTAGCTATCAATGATTGATGTCTGTCTCATATCTGGCTCATGTCATGAACTTTTTTGTCACTTCTTTTGTTCACTTCAAAGCTAACAAAACCCATGTGTTTTGTTCAACAGCTCTGGGCTTCGGTTGATTTTGGTGAAACGTGGCATGTACTGGAGTACAGGGTACAAGGATACCATTGGTCAGGTGAAGGAACGGCTACTGTTTTGTATGTACAGCGAGAAGATTCAAGTGGCTCGTCTGCTGTACTTGCATACTCCAACTTCTCACCCGATGCCAGGTAGATAACTGTTGATATTATTACCATTTGTGTGGCAACTGTTTCAGCTTCCTCCTTAATAGCAACATTATCCATCTAACCTTTAATCACAACTCCTTTCAACAGAACCTACATGTTTCAGGTTTATCTGCAAAAAGTTGCTAATGATCCTTATCGGTTGTGTGAGCTGTAGTTCCCTCAATCTTTTACAAATGCTGCTTGCTACAGCAAGTACCTCTACAACTAGCCCACAGTACATGCTGGTTTTTCAGCACTTGCTCTTCCATTTGTTCCATTTGTAAAAGTTTACTACAACTCTGTTTTTGCTCCTGTTTTTCACTTCGGTAGGTAAATCAAGAATTTTAAAAATGCTTTACTTATTGTTCAATAACTTCCCACCTGTTACTTCACATCAGCACATTTCTGCTGCTTCACCAGCACACCTCTGCTGCTTCATGTCGCGAGTTCGATCCCCGTCAAGGACACCGCGGTTGGGATTGGGCGCTTCCCCCTACTGTGTCAGCCTAATTTAGCCACACTCCTAATTAGGAGAAAACTGCTGTATGTATATACATGTCTATACTGTACATCCTCCTTCAATGCTCTCCTCAGCGGCTCTTCTGACTTACCCCGTCGCGTCATCTCCGATGTCGAGGAGTTTGAAGTAAAGGAAGAGTTCCTATTTGCGGTGAAGAAAGTCCGTCTGCTGGGCTCCAAGACTCGCGAGCCCCGCCTTCAGCTGTGGATCTCTCATAATGGAGGTCCCTTCCTGCGCGCCGTATTCTCGCACAACCTGCCGCACCAGCAGTACTACGTGCCGCACGTCTCGCAGGGGCAGGTGGGACGACAAGGACAAAGGAGTCACCTCTCATGGCCAAATTTACGTTTATTTTTAGTATTTCTGGCCTTTTTTCATGAAGTGACCGTTGTTTATTTCTTTTATCTCCGCTGATTAGATAGATATTGCTGGTCAACATAAGGTTATGTTTTGCCTGTAGCTATATGCATTTGTTAATTACTAGCTCTTGGTAATATTGATATTGAAAGATGGTGTTTGATGGTTGAAAAGTGCAATTTGATATAATTGATTATATCAGGTTTCAGTCTAGGTACAAGCGTTCATGGAAACTTGTATCCCACAGCTGGCCAATCCTTGGCTTTGTTTAATTAAAAACTCAAAATTTGCCTCCCGTAGAAAAAAATATGTCCAAATAGACAGTTAATCAAATGACTGTGTTGAGCAATAAACAGGATCCATGTAGCCCAGTAAACTCCTAAATTGTTCATATATTCTCGTAGCAAACATATATTCCCTCGTATCTTCAAGACCATCTGAAATAATCTGCTCCACTTCACATTGCATCTAAAAACGTGGTTTGATCTAATCAGTGCTGTCACAAGCTGAGGGCTCTAAGTGATGGGTAACCTCATAACACTGAGAACTAACGACGCACACCCACCCAACATACACTCCCCTGTCTCCTCAGGTGATGGTGTGCATTACCCACGACTAAGTAACCTCATGATGTTGTGGATTGGTAACACACCGCCAACCTACCCCTATTCTCAAAAAATGTTGCGCGTGGTCCACGACTCTGTAACTTCATGACGCTGAGAACTGGTAACACGCACCCAACCCTCTTTTTTCCCCTCAGGTGATGGTGTGCGTAGCCCACGACTCGGTGACCTCTCACCTTTACGTCAGCTCCGTTCCTCAGTCTCCCGAGCACGAGGTTCGCTTTTCGCTGTCGCTGCCTCGTATCTTCTACTACCAGCCCAACGCCACCTGGCAAAACTCGTGGATAGAGTGAGTGGTTGGAAAGGTCACTGTATGGCTGTGGGGTCAGTTCTTCTGGAAGCAAGCGAACAGATGCCAGGTGCAGGATATTTTTTTTGATAGAACAAAACTTTTTGTTATTAGCACCTTTTGAAAAATCGTTGTGGTATGTTTTTTGAGAATGTAGCTAGCTAGTAGCTACTGCAGATTTGTTTTTAAATGAACGTCATCCATGATTTTTTGCATTGGTAAGTGTTATAATCCAGTGCTTTTGTTGCACACACAGAGGCACACACTCCAACACCAGTCCTAATTATTTTCCGTTCGGCTGGCTAATAATAGCTTAGTTGCACTCTTTCTTTCAGGCAACCTTTTCTTACGACTCATCTTTTCATTGTAGCTGTTCTCATGTGTGAAATTTTTTACACTGAGTGTAGATCTCGTGCATGGGGCCCACGTTTTTTGTCTCGACTTCATCTTTCCCCTCAGCAGGTGTCGGGACGAATAGCCCCCAACACCTTAAAGACGACTACGAATCCTTGAGGCTCTGAAACAGGGTAGGTAGTGTGTTAATCCTTCTTACTGCCACCCGGGAGTGCTGAGACCATATGGCCGCAGCAACTTAGGAGTTCCTGTACCTTTTGTGGCACCCGTATATACCATTGACATTCACCGCATAAAGGACATTGGCTTAACATAGTAGTAAACCTATCTCTAACTTTAAAAGAGAAACAATAGCTAACTTGATGCAGCACTGTTTGCTGGTTTGACGTTCAGCACCAGAAGGACGATGCGTCCAGCGTGCTATAAAGCCTCGTCACTCAAATCTAATCTCTAGTAGCTCTAATTTCTCAAACATATTCTTCGCATTTAGCAAGCATGTTTATCTTTGCTCTAAATCAATCTTCTCACCTCCAGTGATGTGGAGGAGAAGGCGTTCGCGGATCTTCACCCCGTTGCAGGCGTGCGTGGCGTGCTGATAGCGTCGCAGGTGTCTGCTAATTACACTCGTCGGCCGCACGGGACAGTAGGACCTCAGCACCTCACCACTCTCATCACCTTCGATCTCGGAGGACAGTGGCAGCCCGTGCAGCCACCCAAAACGGACGCCCTCGGTAATATCGTCAAGTGCGAAGAGGTAAGATCAAGCTTGGTAGTTTATAGTTACACTCTGGTTAAGCCACAAATTTATTCTGTTATCAGTAACTTCTACATGTTGGCACGCGTTTTTCTTTACGTTTCATTACGTTCATTGCTCATAAAATAATATTTCAGCATATACAGTAGCAAAAAAAAATTCGTTCATGGTTAGTTTGTAACTGGAAAAAAAGCTACCTAGGCATTTCCCACGTAGAAATTGACTTCATATTAAAATTTCTTATGGTACTCTGACTGGTGGTAACTTCTTGATGGATAATATCAATTATATATATTTTATAATTATATTTATAATTATTATACGTAGTGTTGTTGTAAAATTAATTACTGCTGCTGCAATAGGGATGAACTGCTACCACCACTACCGCCGTTATCAACACCACAAAAAGCATATTGTAACTTCATTTGCCTCTGCTATAACTTAAGAGAAGGAACGTGTATTTAAGGTCGGCTATTTTTAGTTAATTTGAATTTCGCAGTAGTACATGTAGCCGGGGCATTGGAATCTTGCTACCGTATCCACCGCGTGTCGTAGAAGGCGACTAAAGGGGCGCCCCGTAGCCGGGAGTAGAATCGTGCTACCGTAACTCCTGCGTGTTGTAAAAGGCGACTAAAAGGGCATAGCGGCTAGGAATCTCGTTCACTGTAAAACCTTTCCTCAAAGACGGCTAGACGAGCGGGGGGAGGAGAGGAACACGCCTCTCCGAACCCATTTTGTTAGGGTCGCTGAATGTGCGTGGCTGTAGTACGAGTGATGTAAAGAGGAGGGAGATTGGTGAGATGTTAGTGAGGAGGAAGTTTGATGTGTTGGCGCTGAGTGAGACTAAGTAGAAATGTAAGGGCGAATGTGAGTTTGGTGTTGTAAGTGGAAGAAAGTCGTGTGTGGAGGAAGGTAGGGCACGAGAAGGTGTGGTCTTGATATTGAGTGATCGGTTGGCTAGTAACGCTACCGAATGGAGGGAGGCGTCCGCAAGATTGATGTGGGTGAAAGTTAAGTTAGGCGTAGAAAGATGGGCATTTGTGAGTGCTTACGGACCTGGCTGCGAGAGGTGTGAAGAGGAGAGGGAGCAATTCTGGTCTGACCTGAGTGAGTGTATTGAGAGTTTTGGAGGTCATTTCAATGTAGTTATACTGAGTGACCTTAATGCGAGAGTTGGTGATGAAATGGTGGAGAATGTGATAGGAAGGTATGGCGATCCCGGTAGAAATGACAATGAAGAAAACCTGATAGGTCTGCGTATGGAGCAGGAGTTGGTGGTCGGGAACAGTTTGTTCAAGGAGCGAGACATTCACAAGTACACATGGGTAAGGATGGCCCATGGTGCAATGTAGGAGAGCACACTGATGGCTTCTGTGCTGATATCGAGGAGAGTGGTGGGGAGGCTGTTGGATGTGCGGGTGTTGAGAGGGGAGGGTGGAGGAGTATCTGACCATCTGCTGGTGTAAGGTAGATTAAGAGTGGAGCAGAAGTGGAAGGGCAACAAACGAGTGGGAGGAGGAAGAGATGTAGTGAAAGTGAGTGGACTGAATGCGAAAACTAGAGCCGAGGAGTTCCAGCTAGCGTTGAAGGAAGAATATAGCAACGTGAGAGGACAGGATCTGAGAGATGTGGAGGAAGAATGAGAGACGTTGAGGGATGCGTTGCTGAGATGTGCGAAGAAGGTGTGTGGTGCGCGCCGTGTGGGCGGGTGCAGGAGGAAAGGCTGTGAGTGGTGGAACGAGGAGGTCAAACTGGCGGTGGCACGGAAAAGAGGTGCGTTTGAGGAGTGGTTGCAGGTGAAGTAGGAGGTTTTTTGTGAAAGGTACAATGAGAAAAGAAACGAGGTGAAGCGGGTGGTGAGGAGAGCCAAAAGGGACGCTGATGTCATGTGGGGCAGACGATTGTGCCTGAAATTTGAGGAGAACGAAAAGATGTTCAGGATAGAGGTGAAGAGGGTGAGAAAGGGAGAGACCGGAAAGGAGGAAGTGGTGAAAGATGGAAACGGACAGTTGTTGTTGGAGAGTGGTAATGTATGAAAGAGGTGGGCAGAGTATTTTGATGAGTTGTTGAATGTCAAAGATGACAGAGAGGCTGACATTGTTGCTGTGGGTGGTGGTGCTCGGATGCCAGTTTTGGGAGAAAGACACGTTGCGGACATAATCAGGGAAGAGGTACAGGAGGCGGTGGACGTGATGAAAGCAGGGAAAGTCCCTGGTTTGGATGGAATTGCGATCGAGTACCTGAAGAAGGGTGGAGTAACGATTGTCGAATAGTTGGTGAGGTTACTGAACTTGTGTTTTGCGGCAGGCGTGGTACCGAGTGAGTGGCGCA
>SDVV010044595.1:0-10141 GCA_016164225.1 Gammarus roeselii
CAATGGCAGTCTGTGGGTTCTTAATCAATGACATATATTTATTCCTCACCTGAAACTGTCGACTCGTCATATCGGTGTAGGATTTATCATCTGGGTATGTTTTTTTTTCTCTGATCTATTGGTGTTTTATACTAACGCCCTTAGTAAACATTATAGATAAACGTCGACCTTTGAGAGAAGTGTATGCAATACTTGTATTCCTATCCTTGTAACCAAAAATTTGTTTTTTAGTCTTCAGCGAGCTTTTCATGGACGCTAATTTTTCAATTACTGTTACATGTTTATGACATCGAATCGTTTCAGATTTCTTCTTTCTAATATCAACATTTCAATTCTTTATATTCTCGCAGATTTCCGAAGTATACATAATTCTCCTAGCACTCAAACGTTTCAGACATGATTCTCTCTCCTCATGTTTCATTACCAATAATTATGAAACAAAGTCAGATATACATTTGATTTTATTATGCAATTTTTACACTTCTTATACTCGACACCCTTTCTTTACCCCATTTGATATTTCAATTTCCTTCAACGTTCGGGATTTTTCATGTATTTTACCACGGATTGATACCGCTATATGCAGGCAAATGTCGGTATATGCTGGTATAATGTAGCTGTATCCACGGTTTGATCCCGTCATATGCCGGCATATGCCGGCATATGCTGGTATAATGTAGACGTATTTTCGGTTTGATCCCGCCATATGACGGCATATGCCGGCATATGCTGGTATAATGTAGGCGTATTCACGGTCGATTTTGCAATTGACCGTGGGTTACCATACACTGCCAGATACATTAATTCCTACGCAACCTAACCTAACTCCACTTATCTCTACATTATGATCAATCCTTTGCAGTTTGATACACACGTCCAACTCTGATGTAGTAAATCATCAAAAACCTGACAAAACCTAACTAATGTAGGGTATTCAGTCATTGATTTATACAATGAATAATACCTTACACCTAATGATTTCTCCTTCACATTCAATCTCGACTCATATATGTTACCAGAGACATCAGATTTTTCAATCTTAAATTGAATGAATGTTACAAGTAATTCATTCCATTTAAGATTGAAAAATCTGATCTTTCAGGTAACATATATGAGTCGAGATTGAATGCGAAGTAGAAATAATTAGGTGTAAGTTATCAAAGCTATAGAGGATAGAACAAAAAATGTAGAGTCAAGTGGAGATATTTGTTATGCATTGAATAAAACAGCGACTGAATATCGTACATAAGTTAGGTTAGGTTAGTTTTTTGATGATTTACAAGTTCAGAAATAGATGTGTGTATCAAACTGCAGAAGATTGATCAAAAATGTAGAGATAAGTGGAGATACGTATTATTCATCGTATAAATCAATGACTGAATACCGTACATAAGTTAGGTTATATTAGGTTTTTGATGATTTACTATATCAGAGTTGGATGTGTGTATGAAACTGCAAAAGATTGATCAAAATGTAGAGATAAGTGGAGTTAGGTTAGGTTGCGTAGGTATTAATGTATCTGGCAGTGTATGGCAACCCTTTTGCAAAATGCGTGTAATTGCCGACATTATACCGACATCGACCGTGAATACGCCTACATTATACCAGCCTACATTATACCAGCATTTGCCGGCATACGCCGGCATATGGTGGGATCAATCCGTGCTAAAATGCATGAAAAATCCCGAACGTCGAAGGAAACCGAAATATCAAATGGGGTAAAGAAAGGGTGTCGAGTATAAGAAGTGTAAAAATTGCATAATAAAATCAAATGTGTGTCTGACTTTGTTTCATATTTAATGCTAATGAAACATGAGGAGAGAGAATCATGTCTCAAACGTTTGAGTGCTTGGAGAATTATGTTTTCTTTGGAAATCTGCGGGAATATAAAGAATGGAAACGTTGATAATAGCAAGAAGAAATCTGAAACGATTCGAAGTCATAAACATGTACCAGTAATTAAAAAATTATCGTCCATAAAAAGCTCGCTGACGACTAAAAACAAAATTTTGGTTACAAGGATAGGAATACAAGTATTGCATACACTTCTCCCAAAGGTCGACGTTTATCTAAAATGTGTACTAAGGGCGTTAGTCTAGAACACCAATAGATGAGAGAGAAAAAAAAACATACCCAGATGATAAATCCTACACCGATCTCCACGGGGCCGCTCACCCGACCTTTGCTTGTCGCTGATCACTCTCCCTGCCGGACAGAGTCGCTTGCAGTTATAACCGAGTGTTGGTAGTGGTAACACAGCTTATCCCGCCCCTGCAGCTCGTCCAACAGGCATCGACTACATGTTACATAACAGCCCACCATCTACGCAATGGCCGCACAGAAGTGTTTTTCGTCCCTGTGTCGCACCGAGAGGCCGTCTCGATCGCCCCACGCGCTGCTACGCGTCGCCCCGGCGCTGCTGCTGCTACTGCTTTGCTGCAGCGTTGCTGTCGACGCGCAGTCTGTCTTTCTCAAGGAATGTCCCGAGCAAAGTGTCGTTCAAAATTTTGACGCTACAAGGGTAAGTTCATTTTGAATTGTTTAAACGAGAACTAACACGGAGGTCGTGTATAGATCGTATCTAAGTTACGATGTTGAGGTTATTATATCGCCTGTTGCATCAGCTCTATTAGTGGTTCCAACTACTTACAGGACCGTCTAACATTAAGCTCAATTTGTCCATAGATGAATAGGTGATCATTTTGCGAAGATGTGGGAGTTCTTCCAAATTCTTGTCCATGAAAATATGTGTGGGAAAGCCCAAAACACGGGCTAGTTGCACGTTATGACCATCTCAAACGTAATGATATAAATGCTCTTACGATCCAATACTGGAACAAATTGCATGCTCTGGACGTTTATCTGTATAATGGATATTATAAATAATGTTTGTACTTGAAAACAAATTTACACTAAACAGCAACAGGGAGCAATTGCAATGCGCAAATATTTTAAGAACATCAAAAATTTTCGACACTATAGATTCTCTCAAATATTTAATGACTACCAGGTGCATAACCTAGAAATTGTGTTCATCGAAATTGAAAATATACCATCCCTATATGTTTTTTTCAGTCAATATCGCGAGGTAAAAAATCAAGTTCCTTAGACTTTAGATAAATGTAATGCTAGGGCAACCAGTTTCAGAGCGTAAGAAGAGAGCTCTCTGTGCTGGCTGTTACAATAGTTCTACGGAGCCACGTTGTAGTGCAGAGTACAACGTGGATCAGTTGGCATGAAGGGAGTACCGCAAATATATTCCAAAAACTTGGCTTTACTAGAAAAAGAACATTCATCCTCTAAGGAATATTTCACATCCTAAAGGGAGGATCTAGTTCATACACTTACATGATGAATACAAAACTAGAGGGCACTCAACAATGTTTAGTCGCTTCAATGCAGCATCAGCTATTGTATTTTGTTCAACTGAAATTATATTCACAACATTCCGAGTCATGCTAGGAAACATTCATCTGATGTTCAGTGGCTGGACGAATACTATTATTGAATAATGTTAACGGCAATGCAAGAAAACCCATCCAAATAGAATCTGCAGAGCCAACCTCAATCACGAATACTCCATGCCTGGTAGAAAACTTATTCCCGTCACCGAAGAGGAGCGTCTGAGTGTCATCATTAGAGACTAAGCTGCAAAAAAGACAAATAGAATGCTAGGTATGATATGCCGTGGGATCTCTTACATGAGCAAACACAGAATTTGTACGTTATGCGATGCATGTGTTAGTCCGCATCTAGAGTACTTAATCCAATTCTCGTCGCCACATCACATAAAAGACGTTATTATGTCGGAGAAGGTTCAACGTAGAGCCACCAAACCTTATTCGGAGCTTCGCGATAAATCGAAGATTAAGAAAGTCCTGGTCACGGGGTGACCAGGAATTAGGGTTACTTATTCGTAGGTAAGCGTTTCACACTCTTCACGACGCGTAACTTCGTCCCGTATAAAGTTGTCGCAGAATGGAAAAAATTACGAAGGAAGTTGTAAACAGATCAGCAGTCACAACGTTCAAGTTACGGTGTCATGCTTATGTGATGAATTATTCGTTCATAAATTGTGTCCGGAATTGACGCAAGTTCGGCTAAAAGAGTGCCCGGCATTATCTCTAGCACGGTATAAATGGTGCCCGGCATTGATACCTATTTGTTGCAAATCGATGTCCAGCAATGACACCGGTCATCACTGAAACTGAGACAATATCAAAAGCATATCGTGGTTAGGTGGCGCAGGCTGGCCTAACAGCCCCCCCCCCTAACAGCCCTCCCCCCCACCCCGTTCCTGATTGTGCATGCTGGCCAGGTGACGCAGGCTGGCCTCACAACACACCTCCATCTCCTGCTGGTGCAGCCCACAGCCCTCCCTCACTCCTGGTGGTGCATACTGGCCTCAAAGCCTACCCCCGCGCCTGATGGTGTTTGTTGACCCCACAGCCCACCCCCGGCTTCTGGTTGTATATGCTGGCCTCACCCCACAGCCCACCAGCCCCGCTCCTGGTTGTGCGTTGCTGGCCCCACTGCCCACCCTCCACTCCCGGTGGCGCATGATATGAATTGAAAACAGTATTGATGGTGCAAAATGGAGTCCACCTTCAATAGTATTGTATATGTCCTGAATCACATCGCTATCAGTTCAACACAAATCCCAAGGAACCTCCTGTGTTTAACTGGTCCATTTGCAGTCAGACAGGCAGAGGTGCAAGGAAGGATCTAATGATGGGTGCTGACAACAACTGTTGTGGCCCTTGTATTGTAGGCATCTGTCTGGACTCTGGGCTGACCACAACTTTATGACGCTGGTGCTAACAATAACCGCCTAGACCGGATGCTGACGAATGAATGACCCTTGTGCCGACAACAACTCTCACTTCCTGGTGTTGACAGCATTAAAACTAACTCACGACTTTGGCTGAAAGCACGGACCCGGTAGCAGACCCTTGCTGCAAAAGGGTGTGATATGAATGTGCCTGTCAGTGTATTGTGAACTGCGTAAGAACCCTTTCGACGTCGACCGGTAGACATGACGGAAGTTTAGTGTTTAAAATTATAATATATGAGCCCAAATAGATTCCTGAAGAACGATGGTACTGCACTTGTCAGAGCAACCAAACTTTTGTTGTGCACAAACGAGTTATCAGAGAAATTACAATCGACACAAAAACAGTTCCATGAACACCATGCATACAGCTGAAAAATATTAAATATATTATTACGAACTATATCAATGGGTTTCAAATTATGGGAACAAACGAACACTGAAAAAGTGTATGAAAAGAACAGTTAGCTGACAGTTTGGAAAACACAATTTAATTATCAAGAAAAAGTACATTTCCACCAACATCAGATATACAACTAGAAATAAGGAAATGCCTGCAAATGGTTCATTCTCATTCGTATTTCCCTGGATCGAGAGCGGCACCAATGCTGATTTCGCGACGAAAACCGAGTTATTCGATTGTCAGGCAATCGTTGGCCAGAAGACCAAGGCCTAATCCAATCAAATTGATTAAAAAAGTGGTACAACTTGAAGAGAATTCGACTTAAATAAAAAAATGCAACAAATATAAACCAAGAAAGAGATTGATAGAAAAATTATGAATTCAACCATTGAATGTCCTGTGGGCAAAAAAAATTATATCCGAATGTTTATGCTTGGGGAAGATTTGAATACCTAAAGGAAACATTGGGCATTTCCATTACTCAAATGATATTTCGGGCTGGTTTTGACTCTTACCTGCCTCATTACAAGAGCTAACTTAATCATGAACATGTATTCCTAGTTCTAATACATTTGTATCCTATTTTAGTATTTGGGATTGTGGTACGAAAACCGGAAATACTTCGCAATCTTCCAAATCGGCGGTCGCTGCGTCACTGCAACCTACACCGACGCGGGCAACGGCCTCATCGGCGTCACAAATAGCCTGATCAGCCTGTGAGTCAACGCGGAGAAGCAGTGAAGACACTGACCATCTTAGAGCAATGGCTTCTGAATATCTCTCATCCAATAATATGCCTCATCCAAATTAACAAAAAAAGCCGTTCCTCCTACCATTCAAGTGTGTTCGACCGCCCAGTTCCCGCCCAAACAATTTACAACTAACCGTTCTTCCTACTCCCTCAGTATTGGCAAGCCGCAGTCTATTAAGGGCCAGGCTAAACTGGCGGACCCCAGCAAGACGGAGGCCAAGCTAAGCGTCTCCTTCTCCTCAGAAACTCCTTGTAAGAACGAATAAGACTTGGGAAGGAGGGCTGTTCAGTTAATAATTACCGCTAAATCTTGCTATGCCGCAGCCACTGTTGTTGTGTCGCATGAGCTCTGCCAGAGTACCTGTATCACTGCAACTGTGCCGGTATAGCTGTGTCAGTGCAGCTGTGTCAGTGCAGCTGTGTCATTACAGCTGTGACACTGCAGCTGTGCCCTGTAGTTTTATCCCTGCCTGTGTGCCACTGCAGCTATGTCACTGCATCTATGACACTGCAGTTGTTTCATTGTAGCTGTCACTGCATGTGCAGGCAGAAGTGAAGCTATGTCAATTCAGCTGTCACTGCAGTTCTGTCACTGCAGCTGTGCCAATGCACCTGAGTCACTGCAGCTGTGTCACTGCAGCTGTGTCACTGCAGCTGTGTCACTGCAGCTGTGTCACTGAAGCTGTGTCACTGCATCTGTGTCACTGCAGCGGTGTCACTGCAGCGGTGTCACTGCATCTGTGTCACTGCAGCTGTGTTACTGCAGCCACATGATAGGGTCAGTGAAGGCTACTAACACGTCTGCCACAGCAGCTGTGTCATACATACAGGAGAGGGAGAGTGTGGGATACTAGCCCATTTACCAAAGCAGCAGGGTCACACTGACAGTAAGGCAATGAGGGTTACTAGCCCGTCTGCAAGAGCAGCTGTGTCATTGCAGCTGTCATACCAACAGGATTTTGACGAAGTGAGTTACTTACCCAACTGCCACTACATCTGTGTACTGCTGTCATACCAACATGATTATGACGAAGTGAGTAACTTAACCAACTGCCACTACATCTGTGTACTGCGTTCATACCAACATGATTGAGACGAAGTGATTTACTTCCCCAACTGACACTACATCTGTGTACTGCTGTCATAGCTACATGATTGAGACGAAGTGAGTTACTTAACCAACTGTCACTACATCTGTGTACTGCTGTCATACCAACATGATTATGACGAAGTGAGTAACTTAACCAACTGCCACTACATCTGTGTACTGCGCTCATACCAACATGATTGAGACGAAGTAAGTTACTTAACCAACTGCCACTACATCTGTGTACTGCTGTCATACCAACATTATTGTGACGAAGTGATTTACTTGCCCAACTGCCACTACATCTGTGTACTGCTGTCATATCAACATGATTGATACGAAGTGATTTACTTCCCCAACTGCCACTACATCTGTGTACTGCTGTCATACCAACATGATTGTGACGAAGTGAGTTACTTAACCAACTGCCACTACATCTGTGTACTGCTGTCATACCAACATGATTGTGACGAAGTGAGTTACTTAACCAACTGCCACTACATCTGTGTACTACTGTCATACCAACATGATTGATACGAAGTGATTTACTTCCCCAACTGTCACTACATCTGTGTACTGCTGTCATACCAGCATGATTGAGACGAAGTGATTAAATAACCCAACTGCTTCTACATCTGTGTACTGCTCTAATACCAACATGATTGAGACGAAATGATGCAATAACCCAACTGCTACTAAATCTGTGTACTGCTGTCATACCAACATGATTGAGACAAAGTGATTTACATGCCCAACTGCCTCTACATCTGTGTACTGCTGTCATACCAGCATGATTGAGACGAAGTGATTAACATACCCAACTGCCTCTACATCTGTGAACTGCTGTCATACCAACATGATTGAGACGAAGTGATTAAATAACCCAACTGCTTCTACATCTGTGTACTGCTCTAATACCAGCATGATTGAGACGAAGTGATTAACATACCCAACTGCCTCTATATCTGTGTACTGCTATCATACCAGAATGATTGAGACGAAGTGATGGAATTACCCAACTGCCACTACATCTGAGCACTGCTGCAAGTCATACCATCTGCTCAGTGGCGTCAAGGCAAGACGAAGCCCCTCACGTTGTGTTATTGAGTCGTCGCAACCAAACCGACACGCGACACGATCACAACTAGTGCAAGCAACGATTGTGATCGGTGGTTACAATGTTGACTGTCAATTCACATCCACGAAGAAGGAGAGGTCAACTGAAACAACTCAGTGCGTCAGACTTGGAAAGCGATTAAATTGGAGGCATAATTCAAACGAAAAAATATTCCATTCGAAATTAGTTATAATTCAAATCGAAGTAAAAGGTATGGAAGGTCTTGAGCCGTTCGAACGATGGTCTAGCTGCCCACTTTTATGTCGATCCGGTTATCAGGTGAGAAGCATATACAGCGGATCCGTACACATTTAATGACAATTGTTTCCCGTGATATAACCTTCGTTCCATAGTTTATTATGTTATACCGACGGTATAGGGCGGTGTGGGTTACAAGCTCATCTGCCACTGAAGCTGTGACATTTTGACGATACTGTAACAGTGAGACTTGCCTGCCCATGCATCTGCCTCTGCATATGTGTAACTGCAGCTGTTATACCGCCAACACGATTGCGGCAGGGAGGGTTGCAGCTGTGTCACGGTAACTGTCATTTACAAACAGGATTGCCTCAGCATCTGAGTCACTGCAACTGTCACACCAAAAGGATTGTCGCAGGAAGGTTTACTACCCCGTCTGTAACTGCATCTGAGTCGCTGCAACTGTCACATTAACAGGATTGTGGCAGGAAGGCTTACTGCCCTGCCTGCCACTGCAGTTCTGTCACTACAAATGTGTCATACACACAAGATAGTATCAGGGGGAGGGTTACTACTCCGTCTGCCACTGCATCTGTATCACTGCAACTGTGCCATGTCAAGAGGATTGTGGAAGTAGGAGGGTTACTAGTCCGTCTGCTACTGCATCTGTGTCACTGCAACTGAGCCATGTCAAGAGGATTGTGGTAGGGGAGGGTTACTAATCCGTCTGCTACTGCATCTGTGTCACTGCAAGAGTGCCATATCAACAGGATTGTGGCAGGGGGAGGGCTACTAGTCCGTCTGCCACTGCATCTAAGCCACTGCAACTATGCCATGTCAAGAGGATTGTGGAAGGAGGAGGGTTACTAGTCCGTCTGCTACTGCATCTGTGTCATTGCAACTGTGCCATGTCAAGAGGATTGTGGCAGGGGAGGGTTACTAGTCCGTCTGCACTGCATCTAAGCCACTGCAACTATGCCATGTCAAGAGGATTGTGGAAGGAGGAGGGTTACTAGTCCGTCTGCTACTGCATCTGTGTTACTTCAACTGTGCCATGTCAACAGGATTGTAGCAGGGTTTGGGTTACTAGTCCGTCTGCTACTGCATCTGTGTTACTGCAACTGTGCCATGTCAACAGGATTGTAGCAGGGGGAGGGTTACTAGTCCGTCTGCTACTGCATCTGTGCCACTGCAACAGGCCCATATCAACAGGATTGTGTCAAGGAGGGTTGCTAACTCTTTGTACACTGCAATTTCCTCATTCATTAAGCCTCCTATAGATCTGGATCAATATCTAATATTAAAAAAATGTTATTTTCATACAATTCATTGGAATTTAATCCAGTTAGGAGTACTATTTTTGGTGTGAATAAAGCCATGCATGGTATTCTTTGTCCAAGCTTACATCATTGCTTTACTTGTCAGACGCTAACGCCGCCAATAACGTGACGAGCAGCAACTACTGGGTACTGGACACCGACTACGACTCGTACTCCGTGGTGTGGAGCTGCAACGGCATCAAGGGGCTCCTCAATACTCGTAAGTGACGGCATCCAAGATACTTTATATTCGTTCTCTAATAGAATTGCTCTATCAATCTGGCGTATGACGTCATAAATTGTCAACTTCACTGTCAATATCTTGATATCAGTTTGTTATACGGCCTTGTAAAAGGCTCTTTATAATCTACATGAAGGACCACGGCGCGGCTATAATGCCATACTACACTACGCTCCTCTATATACATACTCTAT
>SDVV010044596.1:0-10140 GCA_016164225.1 Gammarus roeselii
ACACGCGCTAATGACAGTGTTTTTGTCCGGCACTTGATACGGCGTATGACCAACTCACGCCGTATAACCTAATCGAGGTGACTTCACACGCGCTTATGACATGGTGTTTTTGTCCGGCACTTGATACAGCGTATGACTAACTCACGCAATATGACCTAAGCGAGGTGACTTCACACGCACTTATGTACTTCACCCAAACAGCCAAAATGGAGGTCAGTTGAGAAAAGGTGAAACAGACGCAATTATGGTTGCCGACGATATTGAGTTTATGATCTTCTTCTATTGTATGAAATAACTTACTCTCTGCGAGTGATGGAGCATAGCTCTGAGCACTGCCAACGAGGGCAAATTTTACAGGTTAGGCACAATTTTACTAGCTCTATTGTAGCTACATGAAATTCCCAATCAACTATGTTCAACTAGAAACTGAAATTAAAGTTAACTATATAGCTACATTGAATAAATGCTAAACATATTCAGAATAAATTAATAATTGAAGCCATCGTAATAAATCGAACGAAAATATTTTTGATTGACGCACGTAGAAATAGTTTTGCTGAAATTAACGAATGGTTAAATAAGTAGATATTTCAGGTATCTCAAGCATAGAACTTAAAAATACAAATGAAATCAATATCGGGGATAGCGTTACGACAAAAGACTGAGCAGATTCACAGTTAACCTGACATACTTGAAGGTTCTCGAGAAAACCTTCAACAAACCAGATGGTGAGACCGCTCGAGTTCTATCTCCAAAACACGTCAAGGTACCTACAGCAGATATCGAGCTGGTGTCTCCAAATACCGGACAGAAAGAGCTGAAGGATTGGATTAGAGTGACGAAGTTTTCTAGCGCGCTGGCGTCAGCGTCTTTCAGGCCCTGAACGTCAAATCAGCAAACAGTGCTGCATCAAGTAAAACACATGGTTTTTGTTATTTTCGGGGTAGGTTTACTACTGCGTAAAGTCAATATCCTTCACACAACTAATGTCGAAATTGTGCAGAAGGGCCACATGATGTGCAGAAACTCCTTAGGGGCTGAGGTCATATGGTCCCAGCACTCCTCAGGTGGCAGTAAGGAGGATCAACACACAACCTATCCTGCTCCAGATCCCCTAGGATTCACAGTCGTCCTCTAGGTGCCGAGGCTGTGCACCTCAACACCTGCTGATGGGGAAGATGAAGAAGACAGAAAACGGGGAACCACTGCATGAGATTCACGTTCAGTTTGGGATATTTCAAGCATGAGAACAAAAACAATGGAAAGAAAAGGAAGGATCGTAGAAAAAGGTTGCATGAAAGAAGGAGCACAACCGACTTAATAGCCACACGAAAGGAGAATCGTTAGGACCGGTGGATAACGACTTTTAGGAAAATTGTTATAGGGAGTTTGAGACCAGATGAAAAAAATTTAAACTAAATATGAGATGCAAACAAAGTAAATGCAAGTAAGATGCAAACTAAGTAAATGAAAGAAACAGCATCACCAAGTCCGAAGCTGTACCACAACTAACTACTGCTAACATAATGGCATCATAAATATTTGATCTGGAGATATGTAGTCAAATTTATACTCGAAACAAAACAGGGCTCCATCAATACTCAATAGCCAAACAAATTAAAAATTCATGAGACCAACATAATTATCATAGCAAGATTATCGAATTTCATCAAGTGAGAGACGGCTGAAGATATTAAGAGCAGTACCCTAGTAAGTAATATTAAATCACTGCACAGTGCCAGACAAGACTTTGTCTTGTCATGAAGCAAGAAACAAATATCTACAGACCAGTCCGTACTATATTCCTGCACATGAAAAGTACTCTTTGTTTGGTCACCACAGAAGTGATGATAGAATTATTGACTGGCAATTCACTAATTGTAAAGTTGAGTGGAATGTGACCAATGACTGCAGCAGTGTAACGTTGAATAATTCAAGTGTCACGACTCTCATTTAAGTGGTCAACATGTTATGACTGAAACCTCAGGAAATAAAAATAAACTATGAACAAGCTCATCCACAAATCAATGCAATAACGAAGAGAGCAGCGATACAGAAATGGTCTAAACATATAAAGGTAAATAATAAAGATTGGACCTGACGGTATGCCATTAGTTTGGGGACAGCTCTGACTGTATGCCATCACTAAAGGGACAGGTCTGACTGTATGCCATCAGTAGAAGACTACTTATATAGTACCAACAGGGCAGAACATTGCCTCATTCGTTTAATGGGAAAGTACTGACAAAATTTACGCCTTTTAGTTTTAATGGAGTCGTGTATCATCTACCAACCCCCCAAAAAAAAGCGGGAGCAATGGAGGCGTATCGTGCTTCACTCTCAGTGCGTCGTTGAACAAACAGTCAGAACTTCTTAAAACATTGCAATAGGCCAACAAAACTCCTCTAGACATCATTAAAACAAAGCAAAAATTAGGTCATACCAATGACAGAAGCCAGGAGGAAACAGGCGTGGGATTGAACCGCGGAAAGTTCCTAAATGTCATTCCAGCCCTGCCGCCTATGGAAGCAGTGCTAGACAAGCTGTTTCCTTCAATTAACTACACGTGAGTGTTTAACTTGGTAAGCGAGTATTTGTAGAACATTTGGGCAATATAATCTGAAGCTAATTCTTTCCGTTGGTGACTGGGCTCTCACAAAATAACTTAAGAAAAAATAGAGTTTAGTAATAAATAACAACAGCAGCCGGCCAACGGTAGAGCTGGCTATCTTACAGTAGTAATGCTGCACCTAAAGCTAAGAGTTCTGTTTTACAAGCTATGATAAGTAAAAAGAAAGCACATTCGTTAACTAGCTACCACACAAATCACATAAAATGATAGAGAAATAGACTGTTAAAGCAAGTAGCGACCTATAATAACTGATAAAAAAAGAACACCGGCGCCATAAAATACTGAACACAAACCAGACTGACTTCATTTTGATCAGTAATAAATGCTACTTCAAATAGGTTTTAGAGCTGCACCGCTTGTCGGCTGCGGAAACCCAATGCTGTTCCCCAACATAACGATTGTCACTGCAAGCTACACAACCAATATGCAAATGAAAAAAATAGCACTTAGATCGAAGAGGATTAAAACAACCATACTATATTAGTAAATTTAGCTACATGCTCAAGGGTTATGATGGACAGGAATAAAAATAGTGAACTTTTTACAGTGTGCGTTCCTAAACATACATATTCTGTAAACATTACAAAACGGCCTAGGGTGATATATACCAAGACACACGCAATGCTGGATACCCAGAACGGGGCGGTAGCTGACGGCATGACGCACCTCACACACACCAAACTTAGCTCATTTGCGTTTAAAGGTCCGGCCTGCACCTCGCAACACACACTCCGGGTCAGAAGTGAGGTCAGAGATCATTAGGTCAGTGCTAGCAGAGGGCCCGACAGCTTTCATCGGAATTCCACGGCTGCGTCATTACTTCCGGGTCATTCCCCAAGCACATCCATACCTTTTCACAATGATGCACCAGCGGTGAGAAAGCTGTCAAGGACGTGTCAAGACACATCCAATCACAATAATTCTCTCCTCACGCCTGTCCTTTGCACACTCTCCTGCTTCCTCCACACAGATGTTGCTCCTCCTTAAAGCCTGCTTCACGCCCCACAATCACCCTAACTTTGGTCTTCCTCCAGGCATAGTCTTTCATCACTCTTTAGCCTATTTCCCATAATCCATCTTCACCAGTGTCCAAACCACCACACAACACGTGAATCTTACCAGCCCCGTTCTAATACAAACGTCAGCATTGATCCAATCTCTCAGCATCGCTGAGGGAAGCCACTCAAACATTTCATCTCTAAACAATCGTCTTCTCCCTTCTGCTCTTGCCCTCGAATTCGGACAACTACCTCCTCATACCGAATGTCCTAAAGCTCACAATTCTCAGTGCATAAACACTTAACACCTTTAATTCACACTAAATTTCAACTCAACTAGTGCAGTCTTCTCTACATGAGAGCCCAGGAACTTAAAACACTAAACATCCTCCAATACTTCTTCATTTTGACAGACACCGATTGCGCTTGCATCGTCATTCCTCGAACATCTCATTGCAGAACTTTTGCACATGTTAAGTCGCAGCATTCCTGCTTTACACATTCATTGAGATTCCTTTTTAAAAATAGCATGATCAACACAAAAGTGACGACACACTCTTTTGTGACAATTGCACTGCCACTTCAAGTAAGGGTCTATAACAGTGAGCAGAAATGGCCCTCACAGCAAGCAGGGGGCGCGACTTAGTGAGTGACATGACTCCTGCGGCCCTCGGATATTGGGCAGGCAGCAGTGCTAGAGGATAGCGATGGGAGGGCACGGTTATCGTTTTAGATGGAGGGTGAAGATCATGAAAATAGCCTGCAAGGCACAAACAAAGAGACGATCCAAGTCTGTAGGATAAGACAAGACGTCAATGAACTTACTCGCAGACAATACAATGGAGACGATCTCAGAGGATGCCAAAAGCAATAGGTTAATGTCAAATGAATCAGGAAAAAACTTTGGTAGCATTTAGCCACCCGCATAAATTTTGTAAACAAATACAATCCTAATGATTAGAGTTTTATCTGGAAAAAGTATTTTATATGGAAAAGAGTAGCTCTGTGTACTTTGAAACGGGAAATCAAATGGTTGATGGTGTAAAATTCCCGAGGATGATCGTGCCGTAGGGATAACTTGGAAGAAGCAGATGTCTATGAAAGATCATTTTTAACATGACCCAACCATATGAATCCAACTGAATTAGTATTTCATAGGTTTACTGTATATCTAATGGCTGACCTGTAAGGGATGTTAAGATGATACGAGAAATTTCCACCGTGATTGAAGTTTTAGCAGAAGAGAGGTAGCCTCAGGCTAATGTGACCTAACGGACGGATGACAAACAACTGGTCTGGTAGCGTGTGCCGCAGCCTATCGATAATGCAACACATAATAGCTACATATCAACAAATAGTTACTTGAACAAATGTATTATTGGGGAATCGTCCCACTGACAAAATAGGAAGAGTATCGTAATTTATAAATTCGGTTTAGAGATGCATCTGCCATCATGAATTATGGTAGCTATATACATATTTTTACTAATATATAATTACAAACTGTGCTCGGGCTCAGCAGCTCTTCTTACCGCTCACTGTCTGTATCATTCTGTAACTCAACAACGTGTTTATTCTGCATATCACCACATACATAGAGCGGGTCCTCCTCATTCCCTTTGTAGCTCTGCTCGTCCTCGGCAATTTCAGACTGCTTTAAATTGTTCAACTTCCATGGCTCCTGAAAATGATTACTCAAAGGTTTTCTTTCCGTAAGGTTCTGATCGTAGTAAGGGTATCGTAGGCTTGGAGTGGAGACAAGTGAGAGTGAAGGCTGTTCAAGTAGCTCGTGTTTGGGGTGCAATGGGGCTTCTTGCTCTGAGAGTGCCGGGGAGTTGGGGCTATCGTTGGTCATGGGACCAATGAATCCCTGGTCTCCCTTTCGGTGCAGTATGATGCTCAGGTCGCTTGTGGTGTCGGATGGCTGGTGGACGGAGGGGGGGGACGAGATAAGACCGTGCACGGTCTTATTATGCTTAGTTAGCGCCATCCGTTGGGCCGCCTTGTAGTTACACTGGTCACAGTGGTAAGGCTTGTCTCCGGTGTGTTTGCGGCGGTGCATCACCAAGTTACCTTTGTGCTTGCTCCGGTACTCGCATATGTCACAGCTGTACGGCTTCTCGCCGCTGTGTCCCCGCATGTGGATCTTAAGTGACCCGCTCTGCGTGCACCGAAAATCGCACACAGAACACGCGTACGGTTTTTCTCCAGTGTGCACGCGGAGATGCAACTTGAGGTTGCCCATAAAGTGTGTTCTGTAGTGGCAAGTGGTGCAGGCATAACGCTTCTCGTCCGTGTGCCGCCTCATGTGTACCTTTAGGGCGCCATTTTGGTAGCATTTATACTCGCACTCAGTACAGGACAGTAAAGGGCGTTGCGAGTGGGTTAGTAAATGGTTCCTCAAGTAGTGGTATTTGGCGCCCTTGTACTCACACTGTTTGCAGTGGAAGGGCTTCTCGTCGGGGTGTATGGTCACGTGGCTCACCAAGTCCGTCTGTTTGCGACACGTGAAAGTGCACAACGAGCACTCATAGATCTTTGTCCTTCCTCCCTGATGGATTAAGTCGTCACCTAGCAAGGGCGAGAGTAGTTTATTGTGATGCATTCCTTTGTCGCCATCTATGCTACTGTGATATTCTTCACCTTCGTGTAGAGTGGTCTCAAGAGGAAGGTCGTGACAAATCAAGTCCTCACGAGTTGGGGTCAAGTTTTGCTCTCGGTAGCCGCTCAGAACGCACGGTTTGCTGTCATCGCTTGGAGAATTAGCTGATACTGGGATAGTTCTTGTCAAGTTTTCAACTTTCATTTGACTAGACGAAAACTCAGGAGCTTTAGAACTGGAAGCACATTGGACAAGGTCTTTCATGGCGCATGACATCACAGACTGTCCTATTCTTTGCATTAAATTGCTCTCCAGCAACATTTTAGGATTGTATGCATAGTGTTTATTGCCTTCATCATTGGGATGATACCTTTTCCTTGGATGATAAGGGTCAGTTAAGTTATTAACAAGATTTCTACTGATATCACGACTAAAGGTTCTTCCCTCACTCTCGTTGATGGGTTTACAGTACTGATTGGACGAGGACGAGGCTCGTTCCTGGCTTACACCCTGATGCAAACCTGACAAATTTAGGTTGGACAAGATCTGCTGGCGCTGCAACTGTGACTGTTGCTGTTGCTGGTGCAGCCGCTGCTGCTGCTGGATCATGTGTAGCTGGTGGAGGTGTTGCTGCTGCAGTTGCTGTCGCTGAAGCGAGAAGGGGGATGGTGATGGCGAGTGCCCTCCCTTGCCTTCACCAGAAGATGAGGTGCTGTAATCTGCCGCATTGCTCTGCTTGCTCAGGGCGTCGCTGCCCATGAAGCTGTTTTGCAGCCCCACTGCGGCCTCCGAGAAGTAACTCATCAGCCCCGACTGGGGGTCACCATAGTGAGGAGGGTGAAGGACGCTGGGATGGCGGTAACCAACAGAGGAGTGTTGAGGACCGCTGTAAGCACTTGCCAAGAAATGGGAAGCATCGCCAGGTTGGTAGCCCTGGTGGTGCACAGAACCACCCGATGGCACCGCTGCTGCGGTCGTGTCAGATTTACCGTCTGGGCACCCAAACCGGCCCCCAGGCATGGCGGCAAAGTACACTCCTCATGAAGCACTATCCTCCTGTGGCAAGAGAGAACGAGTTATAAAAAAATTACCCAAGTGGTACATAACTTGAAACAAAGCTAGATACAAACCAGTAGCAAGAAAGAATGCCGCATGAAAACTGGTTGCAAGAAACCAGATTGACGACTAAGGACAGTCATCAGCAAGGAATAGCTCGCTGCATGTGAAAGATATCCTACCTGGCTAATTCAATCTCATACTTTTAATGATGGAAATGCCTTGGCAGTGTACAACAATTATTTAGATTATTCAGCTCATCAAATACTGATTTTGGTTCATGATTATGATAGAACAAATAATCAGGTGGTTTCACTTTGGACAAGACCATTAGCTAGCTAATTAATTAGCATTCCGGGATTATTATTTTTATATTATTAGTACAATTAGACAAGGAATTCATTTAATGGTTTAGGACTATTCAAGATATTTTTTCATTTTTGGAAGCAAAATGAAAAATGTTAACCAGCATATAGAAGTCGTGACACATTCAATAACAATATTTGTACTGTTGATGATTTTCTTACACTTTTACTACTGGCCCTAATTTGATTTGAGCCTCATTTCCAACAGAGCCTCAACGTGAGTCATAATAGGCTCCCCCAAAGGGCTCGATGATCATTGATTCCAGTAGGCTCGCACGCCTAAGTGTGTGAGGAAAAAACAAAGCAACCCTTTTAACGTTAGAAAAAATGTGAAAATTTTAGCAATGTCAGACGGACGCTGGTGCGCAAAAGGAAAACGCTTACTCGAAACGGACCTTTGCTTCTAATCCTTTAGAACTTAAGGAGTAATATGTACGCACCCTAGTGCGTACAGGTAGCAGCGTCGAGATTAGTACAAGGTCAGTGGCTACACGGGCAAATTCAGCTACGACAGCAACGCAACACAATATTTACAGCTACGCGCTTCAGTTGTATAAATACAATTTATTTCTTTAGGTGAGATAAAGACTCAGATAAAACTAAACGAATCCTCGCCTCCAACCCCTCAGAACCTCGTGAGTAATATGTCCATCCGCCAGTGCGTACAGATAGTATCGTCGGAATCTGTACAAGGTTCACAGCCACACGAACAAAGTCAGCTCCGACAGCAACACAACACAATGTTAACAGCTACGCGGTTCATTTGATTTTTAGTACAAGTTATTTATTCAGGCAAGATAAAGACTCAGACAAAACGAATCCCCGCCTCCAACCACTCAGAACTCCAAGAATAACATGCACGCGCGGCAGTGCGCACAGACAGCATCGTCGAAATTGGTACAAGGTCATGTATGGCTTCACGGATTAGATAGACTCCAACCGCAACGCGTAACAAGGTTTTATAGCCGCGCAGTCCAAGTCAACTCCAGAAACTACATATGGTCCGTGCACGCGCGAACGAGCAGACTGAAGAAAAAATACCATTCACAAAATCACAAACACGAACTCCCGCACATATACACCAGCGTTATAATATTGTGGATCGTGAAAAATGAAGAAAGAGCAGGTTCGTCATGGGCAGAAAAACTGCTCAGATTATTAATTTTGCACTGATTGTTTAAAGGGATAGGGCGGGGGGGTATTGGTCCCTTGGGTCGCAAGAGAGCCCGATGAATCCCGGAGGGTAACCCAAGTCCCCCGGGTCATCCCGAGCTCCCCGAGACCCCTAGTCTCCGCTCATTTTGGCTTGTCTCGAATTATTTTGGCCAGTTTTGGCTCGTCGCGCCCAACTCAACTCGCCTCAACATGTTTTGACTGATCTCGACGCACCTCGACCAGCCTCGACGCGAACCTCGCCCTCTGCGCCAGCAATTCGCGGACTGTAATGGTTAATTGTTCTACTCAAGCATCTCACATACAGCTATACATTTTTCTGTGTATGGGTTTTACAGCGCTGAGAAGGGGGAGCAAAGGTTTCAGGATTCAGAGGGGCCTCTAAAGCGTCCCACAGTTTCTCAAAAGGGTCCAGAAAGGTCCAAGTGGATCCCCCCAAATCCACCTGGTCCACCAAGTCCCTCGGGTTCTCGAAACCCCGGGTCCCCGAGTCCCGCGGGTCCCAAGAGTACCTCCTCTCCCTGGGTCGCCTTGTCTCAACCAACCTTGATACATTTAATAATAACAACCAATGCAAAATTTATCACCATGAAAAAAGGGCAGAGAAAAATAATAGGGCTCAAGCAAGAAGAAATACTAAAATAAAGTGTTAATGATCTATAAAATGATTAATCATCCATCCACCCCAATACTGGCCTTAATAAGATACCAGTCTTCACAAAAAGTAATTGATTGCTTCATTTAGCTACTTGGTTAGTCTTCTGTATGTTTGGTGCCAGAAGGATATTGACTCCAGTGCACTAGAAAGCTTCGACACTCTAATCTAATCTAGTCTTCGGTATAGTTCAGATAGGATGAGAGATTGGCCTATTGCCTCCAATATTAAGAGGAAAATAGGGGAGACCTTTTCAATTTAAGTACCATTCTATGCAAGTAATGTTTGTCCTGCACAGGGCAAGAGAAGACCCTCAGACTAGTTTGTGACTTCCGGTCCTTTGATGGCAAAGTGGCTGTCTACAAGCAAATGCAAGGAGAGCCTTGCCAAGGCCAGCAGATCAAGTTTCAATGTGTGGTGGTCAACAGCCGGTATGTGCTGGATGACCTCTTAATGCAGTACATTAGCTGTACATCTGAGAAATACTATTAGGACTGGCCTTTACAGGAACAGTAACTTTGGTATCCCTCATCCTTTTTTTGTACTGTAGAAAGTCCTTGACCAATTCATCTTACCATTCTTACTACATTAAATGTGACTTAGTTTCCTCATCTATAGCTACCTACCAAATAGGATCTATAGGTAAATACATATATATA
>SDVV010044597.1:0-10140 GCA_016164225.1 Gammarus roeselii
GTAAGCGGTTTTTCTTTTGCGCACCAGCGTGCGTCTGTTATTGCTAAAACTTTCACTTTTTTCTAACGTTGAAAGCGTTGTTTTGTTTTTTCCTCGCACACTTAGGCGTGCGAGCCTGCTTTAATCAATGATCGTCGAGCCCTACGGGGGAGCCTATTATGACTCACGTTGAGGCTCTGGTGGAAATGAGGACCAAATCAAATCAAATCAAATCCATTGGACAACTCTTTTGAACAACGGCTATTGCAACAACAGCAACGGTCACCGCAGGATAGTAATGTATCAGCGTCACCATCTGGCGGACGCTCTTCAACACCGCCATCACCCGGCGGTCGCGCCCAAATAGTGGACGTAAACCCCCTCCATCCCAGGCTGCCTGATGGAGAGATGATTAGTCAACAGCAGCCTTCCCTCACAACTGGTGGGGTGGACTTTGGAAACAAGACACACGACCGTAACGCGTGTGCGGCACTTGCTGCTTCCGGACGAAAGCCCGGGAGAAGCCGCCGCAATCGTGTAAGACCCCATGAACGATACGTTGAAAATCAGAAAGTACTTGAAAATCTTTTCAAAAATAGAAACTATACTAAGTTCTTCACCGTCAAAGCAATCTCAGGAGAGAACCTGTCTGATACAAACACTATTCAAGCTAATCGACAACTCCGCGCTGCACTGGGGGGACCCCCGAAGCGCATCAATGAGCTTATGAATGGCTCCCTCCTGGTAGAGGTGAGGGACGAGGAGCAAGGTGGGAACATTCAAAACCTAAAACAACCAAATAATAGACCTGTAAAAGTTGATGAGCACCCTACTCTCAACACGATACAAGGAACTGTATATTATAAAAATTGCCCAAACCACTCTGACGACGATATCCTTACTGAACTTGTGGATCAGCAAGTCACCAAGATATACAGAGCGAAACGACGGCGAAGCGGAGTTGAGTACACTGGCGTCTACATCCTCACATTCAAGCTCTGTCCCCCACCTAGGCATCTGTTAGGTTCACGGGCCGCACGGAGGCACGGCCCAACCGGGGGGTGAACACCCTTTTTTCCCTTCAGACTCCCCTCTTCTTCACCCTTTACTATCTCTCCTTTTCTCCCCTCTCCTGATTTGCTTGATTTTTTATTTACCTCATTTGCATCTTATATTAGTTCAAATTTTCATGAACTTTTAACAGACTCCTTCTTAACAACTCTCCTAATAGTCGCTGCACACAAACACACATCCACACGCACGCACAACACACACACACACACTCAAACATTCACATACCGGTTCTAACTATTCTCCTTTCGGGTGGCAAATAACAGCCAAGTTGCGCTCTTTCTTTCGTGCAACCTTTTTCTACGACTATTTCTTTTTCTTCTTTCTATTCTTGCAGTTCTCATGCGTAAAATTCCCTACACCTAGTGTAGATCTCATGCATGGGATCCCCGTTTTCTGTCTCTTCTTCATCTTCCCCCTCAGCAGGTGTTGGAGCGCGTAGCCCGCACCTTAAGGACTACTGCGGATCCTTGGGGCTTTGAAGCAGGGTAGGTAGTGTGTTATTCCTCCTTACTGCCATCCGGGGAGTGCTGAGACCAAATGGTCTCATCACCTTGGGAGTTCCTGTACCTCCTATGGCACCCGTTCATACCATAGACGTTCGCCGCGTAAAGGACATTGACTTTGCGCTGTAGTAAACCTTAACTTGAACATTGAAAAAGAAGAAAAACAAAGACTAACTTGATGCAGCACTGTTTGCTGGTTTGTCATTCGGCGCTAGAAAGCCTCGTCACTCTAATCTAATCAAGCTCTGTTCTCTGCCTTCTGATGTCCACATTGGTTGGACACAGTGCTCGGTCCAAGAATATATCCCTAATCCCAGACGCTGCTACAACTGCCAAAAGTTTGGTCATGGAAGTGATGCCTGCCGATTGAGGAACATAAAAAGTACATGCTTCCGCTGTGGTAAGGACGCACATGGCCACAATTGTGACTGACCTGCTGAGTGCGCCAACTGTTCAGAGGACCATTCTGCGTCATCACGCAAATGCTTTTATTACCGACTTGCAAAGGAGATACTCGCTGTTCAAGCTAGAGAACGCCTTTCCTACCCCGAAGCCAAGAGACAAGTAACCGCTAAATTTATCCGCCCGCTTGCTAGCTTTGCTGCAGTGACAGCGGGAACACCTGTAACCTGGGTTCCTGCAAACCTACAACAGGATGCTCTTCATCCTCCTCGAAATCGAGGAAGCAAATGCCAACAGTCATTTGCACTGTCCGGAAACTTGGAAATTCCGCTGGAGATACCTTCCCTCATTCCCACCTCGCCTCGTCCATCACTTGCTGAACGACGTGCAATGGGAGTCCCAGACCTGAATCTGGAAGACGACCTGCCTTTATTGGAGGCAGCACCACATGAAGAAACGCTGCCACCTCAACGCGCTCCTCACCAGCCACACAAGACGAGAACCCGGGATCTGTCACCAACGGTTAAACCCGCCCTACTCCAAGCCCAACCAAGAAAACCCTTGGTAACCGCGCAGCCTAGCCAAATCACTGTTCAACTCAGATGTCATTCTGGTGCATTTATTAGGGTACCGAATGCCCCTTCGCCTCTGCCTCTTTTAGCCGCTCCGGATTATAATCCTAAGGGAAATGGGCCGAGCACAGTATTGAGTGATACCCACCCTACCTCATCGTCGGCTCGGTCGGAGAAACTCGCTTGCCGCTTACCAGCGCTAAGCGCACTGGCTCCGACCTGGATGATGATCCAAGCGAAAGTGATCCTTTGTTGACTCGTAACCAAAAGAGAAGCTCCAACGATACTCGTCGAACGCGGCCGACAGGCCGTGAGTGACATAGTCTACACAAAAGCGATATATAATTAGACCTCATCAGCTCAAGCCTAGACCTTGAATTTCTCTAACCTAAATCACTATGTTTGATACCCTCGTCCTTCAATGGAACATTAGAGGATATCGTGCTAACTATGTTGAATTGTTGAAATTAACCCAAACCTATAATCTAATGGTAGTTTGTCTCCAGGAAACTCTCCTGAGGCTGTACAAACCATCTTTTCCCAGTGGGTATGAAGCCCACTTCACCTCGCCCACTGCCGATGCTCGACCGGGCACTGGCCTGGCTACAATAGTAAACCAAGCAATCACATGCACTTCAATCCCTCTACAAACAACTCTGCAAGCTCAGGCCCACCGAGTGGGCCTCAAACGCCCCGTTACTATTTGTAACATATATTTCCCCAAATGAACTAATTTCATGCGCACTTCTTTCCAACCTGGTTGGTCAGCTTCCTGCGCCTTACCTTCTTGTAGGTGACCCTAATGCTAAACACCCCCTCTGGGGGGGAGACACAGCCGATGGACGTGAAGGACACGTCGAAGCATTCCTTCTGTCTTCTGATACTACGCTCCTTAATACTGGAGAACCGACGCACTTCCATACCCAGACAGCCTCGTTATCGGCTATTGACTTATCCTTCTGCTCCCCAAACCTCTCCCCAGACCTTGCCTGGCAAGTGTTGGAGGAGCCCTACGGGAGTGACCACTTCCCCATCACCATCACTACTTTCCATCCTGAAGTTACTTCTACCGCTCGCCGAGATATAATGCGTAAAGACAACTGGCAATCGTTCACTGCTTATACAACAACACCTCTCCCACCTTAGGATATATCCTGTGACGAGATGGTAGAAAACCTTAATAGTACCATCCTTCACGCTGCAAATCGCAGCATCCCTATAACCAAGGGAACACCACGTAAAATTAGAACACCCTGGTGGAGTGACCTGTGTGAAACAGTAAAACGGCAAAGGAAGCGTGCATTCAATCGATACCGACGCACCAAAGCAGTAGCAGATAAAATTACGTATAAACGAGAAAATGCAAAAGCACGAAATACATACTCCCTATCCAGGAGAGAATCGTGGCAAAACTTCGTTTCATCCATTAATGTCAACACACCCATGTCTAAAGTGTGGTCCCGCATACGGAAAATGACAGGGAAGTACTGCTCTCACCCCCCAACCCTAAGGGTGATGGGAGCGACCCACACCGATCCGCAAGAAGTCTCAGAACTCTTTGCAACACATTACTCCTTCGTCAGCTCGGATTCTGGGTACAGCCCTACTTTCCGTATCACAAAGCGTACTGCAGAACAAAATAATCTAGACTTCTCCATTAACTCCCTTATACCTTAAAATGAACCTATCACGGTACGCGAAATCCTTTGTGCAATTCGCACCCCAACCCTTCTGCTCCTGGCGAAGATAAATCTCCTACGAGATGCTCCGGCACCTACATCCCTCTGCACTCTCCTACTTGTGTCTTATTTACAACTCAATCTGGTCTACCCACTCCAATCCCGGTCGGTGGAGGGAGGCAGTGGTTCTGTCTTTCCCAAAACCTGGTAAGCCTACCGATGAATTGACCAGCTACCGCCCTATAGCTCTCACCTCGTGTGTAGCGGAGGTTCTGGAAGAAATTGTGAGTGCCCGACTGACTCGGCACTTGGAAGCGAACTCGCTCCTCTCCCCATTACAATTCGATTTCGACGGATGCTATCAGCGCAGGACGCATTATTACGCGTTGTGATATCCAAGGGGCCTTGGACCGCAAGCAGCACACTGTTCGCGTTTTCTTTGACCTTGAGAAGGCATATGATACAACCTGGCAGTATGGCATCCTCTGAGAGATTCACCGGATGGTCCTACGTCACCTAGCATTTTTCGTTCGGAACTTCCTCCGGCCGAGAGTCTTCCGGGCCAAAATCGGCAATCGCCTTTCAGACATATATACCCAAGACGAGGGGGTCCCCCAAGGTAGCGTCCTTTCGTGTACTCTATTCGCGATTGCCATTAATGGGATCACGGGGGTGATCCCTCCCTCCGTGAATGGCTCACTGTACGTTGACGACTTTATGATATAGCTACGCATCGGCGCCAGTTGTCTCCCAGCTCCAACGTGAACTACAGAGTGCAATTGCCCAGGTGGTTGCCTGGACAGAATCTCGAGGCTTTAAAATATCTAGAAGCAAAACATGTGCACTTCATATCCATCGGTCTCTCGCACACACACGGAACCAGACCTCAGACTTTATGGAGAAATGATTCCTTTCCTACCTACAGTCCGCTTTCTAGGACTAATATTCGACCAGAAACTAACCTGGAAGTACCACGTGCAGCAGCTTAAGATAGACTGCTTACAGCGATTTTTCATTCTTTGGATCGCATCGCACTTCACCTGGGGTGCAGATAGGATAATATCACTACGACTTTACCGCTCTGTTTTCCGGCCCAAACTGGACTATGGGAGCGTGCTCTATGGCTCCGCAAAACCAAATATTCTCAAGACGCTGGAGCCAGTTCATAATGCCGCCCTTCGCGCTTGTACTGGAGCTTTCCGCTTCTCCCCTATTGTCAGCCTTCTTTGTGAAACTGGTGAGCCATGTCTTGCCCTGCGACGGGAACAAATTGACCTCCAATTTTATTGTCATGTTCTTGCTCGCCCAACCTCCCCTACGTGTACCACAATCCGACAGCGCCACCCCAATCTTGCTCCTTCTTCGAGCTTCTCGAAACGCATCGAGCTCCTCACTGCTGAGCTTGGACTACCACGCATCATGGTGGACCCTCTCCCACGAGATGCTATCCCCATCTGGCGTTTGCCAGAAAATATGCTCTGCCCTCACTATTTTACTGGTCGAAAGGCAGATGTTGCACCCCAAAATCTCCGAGCTATTTTTATAGCCCATGCGGAGACTCATCACGCTGAGAGCTTGCATATCTTCACTGATGGATCAAAAGACGACAATGCAGTGGGCTGCGCAGCGGTGCTCCCCGGGCGCGTCGTCACTAGGAAACTCCCGACATCAGCGTCATTTTTCACTGCTGAGCTCACGGCCATTGCCGATGCCCTCTTAGCGGCTGATACTCTTCCAGATGCCAATATCTCAATTTTTAGTGATTCGCTCAGTGCGCTCCAAGCCCTGGAGATCTTCAACAATTGCCTCCCTATTGTTTCAGCAATCATGCGCTGGATTGTGCGATTGCCCTCCAGAAACAAGAACGTTCGTTTGTGCTGGGTTCCAGGTCACTGTGGGGTGGTGGGAAATGAGCGAGCGGACGAAGCTGCGCGAAGAGCTGCAGCGGCGGCTGACCCAGCAGAACAGCGTCCACTCCCATATAAAGACTTCTACCCAGCGATTAAAAGAGCTGTGCGAAATAAATGGGACATGGAATGGTCTGATGTTCCTGTGAGCAATAAACTGCGTACTATTAGAGACACAACCATACCTTGGATCTCATCAAGCAGCCGATCTCGACGGATTGAGGTAACTCTATGCCGATTCCTTGGGGTGGATGGATGATTATTCATGTTATAGATCATTAACACTTTATTTTAGTATTTTATTATTTCTTCTTGTTTGGGCTCTTATTTTTCTCTGCCCTTTTTTCATGATGATAAATTTTGAATTTGTTATTATTATATGTATCGAGGTTGGTTGAGACAAGGTGACCCAGGAAGGGGAGGTTTTCGTGGGACCCGGGGGACTTGAAAGACCAGGTGGATTTGGGGGGGTCCACTTGGACCTTTCTGGGGCAATTTGGGACACCCTTGAGACTCTTTCGGACCCTATTGAGAAACTGTGGGGCCCTTTAGAGGCCCCTCTGAATCCTGGAACCTTTGTTCCCCCCTCCCTACGCTGTAAAACCCATACACCGTAAAATGTTTATGTGAGATGCTTGAGTAGAACAATTAACCATTACAGTCCGCGGATTGCTGGCGCTGAGGGCGAGGGTCGCGTCGAGTCTGGTCGAGATCAGTCGAAACATGTTGAGGCGAGTCGAGTTGGCCGCGACAAGCCGAAACTGGCCGAAATGATTCGAGACAAGCCGAGATGAGCTGAGGCGAGGGGTCTCGGGGAGCTCTGGAAGACCCGGGAGACATGGTCACCCTCCGGGATTCATCGGGCTCTATTGCGACCCAAGGGACCAATGTCCCCCCCCCCGCCCTATACCCTTGAACAATCTGTGCGAAATCAATAATCTGAGCAGTTTTTCTGCCCATGACGAACTTGCTCTTACTTTCTTGTTCACGATCCACAATATTATAACGCTGAAGTATTTGTGCGGGAGTTCGTGTTTGTGATTTTGTGAGAGGGTATTTTTCCTTCAGTCTGTGCTCGCTCGCGCGTGCACGGACCATATGCAGTTTCTGGGGTTGACCTGGACTGCGCAGCTATAAAACCTTGCGACGCGTTGCGGTTGGAGTCTATCTAATCCGTGAAGCCATAGACCTTGAACCAATTCTTGGAGTTCTGACTGGTTGAAGGCGGGGATTCGTTTTGTCTGAGTCTTTATCTTGCCTGACTTAATAAATTGTACTTAGAATCAAATAGACCGCGTAGCTGTAAACATTGTGTTGCGTTGCTGTCGGAGCTGGCTTTGTCCGTGTAGCCGTGAACCTTGTACCAATTTCGACGATACTATCTGTGCGTACTGGCGTGTGGACATGTTAATCATGAGGTTCTGAGGGGTTTGAGGCGAGGACTCGTTACGTTCATCTGAGTCTCTATCTTTCCTGAGTAAATATATTGTACCAATACAACTGGATCGCGTAGCTGTAAATATTATGTTGCGTTGCTGTCGGAGCTGAATTTGCCCGTGTAGCCACTGACCTTGGACTAATCTTTATGCTACCTGTACGCACCAGGGTGCGTACATATTACTCTTTAAGTTCTAATGGATTGGAAGCGGAGGTCCGTTTCGAGTGCGCGTTTTTTCTTTAGCGCACCAGCGTGCGTCTGACATTGCTAAAATTTTCATTTTTTTTGCTAACGTTAAAAGCGTTGTTTTTATTTTTGTCTCGCACTCCTAAGCGTGCAAGCCTACTGGAATCAATGATCATCGAGCCCTACGGGGGAGCCTATTATGACTCACGTTGAAGCTCTGGTGGAAATGAGGCTTAAATCAATAAAAAAAATCTATGCCGATTGAGAATAGGACGTAGCAGACTAACGCACAGACACCTAATGGAGGCGTCGCCACCTCCTCACTGTATGGACTATCTAGTCCCTCTTACAAAAGCCCATGTCTTGGCAGAATGCTCAACATGGACGGAATGTCGGCGCACATACTTCCTCAGGAGCCGGTTCCTGGACCTTCCTAATATACTCCGCCTAATGCGCACTGAGTTCCCTCAGAGACAATTCAGTGCGGAACCACTTCTCAGCTACCTTCAAGAAACCGGCCTCCTAACTGAAATCTGATCTGTTGTGAATTGATCATGCTAAATCTTACTAACCAATAAATTCCTCCATTCCGGAGGACCACCGCTTTCTTTGCTCACTTTGAGTAGGACACATTTGTGACCTCTCTGTATATCTCTATAAACAGTAGTGACCTCAGCATGCTGTGAGTCGAAACAATTCCAGAGACTGAGGATTATTTGTCGATGACTTAATGCAGCGCTGGCTGCTGGTTTGAAGTTCGGTGCCAGAAGGACTTTGACTCCAGTGCACTAGAAAGCCTTGACACTCTAATCTAATCTTGTTTGTAGTGTTTAGCAGGTGCAGGCATTTATTTTATGCCTACGTTGCTGAGGAAGTTGATGCTGTCGCTCGGACATTCCCTCAGATCACGTACCCACGTGACATTATGCTTGATTGCCCTCAGCTGCGTTTCTCAACGAAACTCCAAGAACCACACCCATTTCGCAGCATGCGGAAACCAGGGTTCTCCCTCTCAATCATCACCCTGCTAAGAGAGAGACTCGATTATTTAACAAGACTGTAGACCGGCACAACTCTGCCACATCCTATTGAACCTACGTTACACCGACCGAAACCTACATAACACAATGGCAACACACTTTCGGTTCTATTTACACTACCATTCTCGGTCCTACAGATAACACATCTATGCGCGAACGGATACATACACATACGCACACTTCACAGCTCTTGCATTAGATTAACACTGAGTCAACTCGGTCTTACAGAGTCACCCGCATGAGGTGGGCGTGGAGGAGTTGGGGTTGCCCAGGGGTGACAGGGTCTACTTGTCGCAGCCGATGTGCGAGCACCACACGGCCCTATTGTCAAACCAGCATAGACCGAGTAATGTCCCTTTTGATCTCCATTTGCTTTGCCAGGGTTCACCCGACACTCAGAGCAATAATACGATCGCGCATGGACTACGGAGCCGTTGTCTACGGTTCAGCAGCCAAAACTTCACTTGACCGTGGCAAACAATGCTTTGCGTATCACAACCGGCGCGTTCCGCTCCACCCCAATCGAATCCCTTAACGTGCTCGCTAAGGAACTTCACTCCGGCGAGACAAACTTTCGCTACAACACTATTTTAAGACTAGAAGTCTAATCATCAACCCGGCAATCAGCCACATCACCAACATAACCGATAAGCGCCTTTTCGCGGCTAAAAAGAACATATGCTCACCGTTTTCCCTTCGTGTGGACAACCTGCTGACCTCACAGAACATCAATCGTAAAGCTATTAAGCTTTCATTCTCTTACCGAATTCTTCAAGTTAACACACCAACATTGATGATTAACCTACCACCGGTCAACCTAGACCTGCAAGTGTACCCTAAAGCTACTACTCCAACCAACGCATACCGGCAGGAATTTCTGAGACAACTTGAGGAAGAATATTTAGAGCACCGCCATATATACACCGACGGCTCCAAAACCGCGTACGGAGTGGGAGCCGCCGCTGTGTGCGGGAACATCCCACTCTCAGCCACCCTCCCACAAGAGGCCTCCCTGTTATCTGCGGAGCTCCACGCACTCGATTGGGGTGGATGGATGCTTATTCATTTATTCATTATATAGATCATTAACACTTTATTTTAGTATTTTAATATTTCTTCTTGCTTGGGCTCTATTATTTTTCTCTGCCCTTTTTTCATGGTGATAAATTTTGAATTTGTTATCATTATCAGTATATGTAACGAGGTTGGTTGAGAGGAGGTGACCCAGGGAGAGGAGGTACTCGTGGGTTCCGCGGGACTCGAGGACCCGGAGTTTCGGGAACCCGGGGGACTTGGGAGACCAGGTGGATTTGGGGTGGTCCACTTGGATCTTTCTGGGGCCTTTTGGGACTCCCTTGAG
>SDVV010044598.1:0-10140 GCA_016164225.1 Gammarus roeselii
TATATACGCACTTATGTCGCCGGCAAGGACGTGTGTGGGGTGCACGCCCTTGTCTGCAAGTGGGATACAGACTACTCTTGATCCGGGTACACTCCATTGCCAACAGTAGTAGAGTGGCGTTCTCTCTTGCGCGCCGCGGGTAAAATATTCTCGCAAGGCTGGAAGCTTTCAAGGCCCCGACAGATTTCTTTCCGTCCGTGCCAAACTTGGAAGCTATTTGCATCGCAAAAAGCAAGCAATCGGCGGTCGAACTGGCAAAGTTGAAACTTAAAATACACCAATCCAAAAGCATTGTTGAAGAGAGGACTTGAACTGGTATTGATTTTCTAAAGGAATCCTTGACAAGTGCACTTCATGGAAAAAATCTCCCATAACTCAATTGTCTGTCTTCTTTCAAGCTCATGAATGTTTATTGATAAAACATTAATTCAATTAAACCTTACAAACGATTGGGAATCTTACATAACATGGACGCAGCATGTACTGGGCCACACACATGTGAAGATAAATACATTTACGTAGCAATTGTAACCAATCGTTTCGCTCCTTATTGAATTAAATGTGCCTGTGATTTACATTGACATCTAATTAAACTTGGATTATACCTCATGGAACGTGCATTTACCTCGTTTAGTGGTACAGCAGCCGCAGTTGCATCGCTGTTGGTGACTGTCTGTCACCATTAAGTTGCAGGAGCAGAGGATTATGGGGTGTATTGCCCCTAATTTAACAGTTGGACTGAAAAACCGTTGCCGTCGCATTCTTGTTATGTAATTATTTTAATAATATCATTTCGACTACGCCTAATGGTTTTGCCTTACTTGAACGTAATTGATATGAGGAGGAGGAGCTCCAGTAACATTCCTTAACGTAAGTAACGGGGGAACATCAGAGATGTTGTCAATCATCACATACTGCCAACTGATTTGCCGGCTTTAGAAGTAATCATATTGCTTCCAATATTGTATGTTCATTTACGATTCTCAGAATAAATTGGTTTTGAGATGGAGATTTAAACTATTCTATTTGCTAATGTTAGCTAAATAACCGGTCAGAATTAGAGGTACACATTTGTCCATATCATATTTGTATTTAAATTCTAAATACGCTGAAACACAGCGTTTGAAGTGAAACAAATGCTTCATCTCACGAGGTAATGTTTGCTAACTGAGGCGTGAATAACTATCATGTTGCACTCACAATTCATTAGCAATTAGACCCAATTAAAATCGCATCCACGAACTTCTCTTTGTAAAAAAATCGTCGCTGTTTTGACCATTCAAGAGGTTTTCCAGTTCGTAAATAGTATTCTAGAGCATTTCTTCTAATCTCGCTACTAAAAGCATGCGATTAAACGGTACTATTCACGCCGTAGCCGAGTGGTTAGCGTATCCGACTGCAGTGTCAGCCTCTGGTGTTGCATGCCGCGAATTCGAGCCTCGGCAGGGACACGGGGTCTTGTGGCGGGGAGATTGGGTGCCTCCGCCTTATTTGTCTGCCTAACTTAGCCACCCCCTAACTAGGGGGAAACGGCTGTATGTCTATACAGACATATGCATTCACGTTTTCTACTCAAAAGTGAAAGAAAGAGTTGTGTACAGACAAGTACAGCTCTACCTGATCCTGACTGACTGGTGCATTTGACCTACATAACACTAAAGTTAATTAAATACATGCTCAACAAATCTCTCTTTGGTATCTGCACAAAGCCTGCCTTCCGGACATCATCAAAGTTCTTTTTTTCTGCAGTGGATCCCTGCGTCTTTCAAATGCACCCGAGTATCAGCAAATCAGAGACGATCGGAAAGATTTTCCCTCTAAAAGTCGGCATGTGCAGAGCAGCATTATGTGGCACATTTGTAGGGCATTCAGTGGAGATGAGTCCTTCCATTTTTGCTAAGAGTGAATACGAAACATGAAATGTTTTTCCACTTGAATAAACTTGAATAGATGAAAAGCTGCTGCAATAATAGAGCGACATAGAGTGTTCGCTTCCATGTTTATTATAGTTGAGACATAAACAGAGACCGCAGTAGACGAGAGATCAAAAATGTCATGGAGCGCCACCAGAAAAATTCAACACAATCTGCGAGATGATTTCATGAAACATGACAAGTTTAATGACTCGTCATATTTGTTATGTCCTGTTGTTCCATATAACGAATATATGTATCTAACATCCAAAGTGTATCTGTGCTGAACGAAAAGTCTCCGTGTCCTAGAGAATACATTAGTATTGTTCAATAAATAAACGGTCCATGTGCAAGAAGTACAATTGCATGAAGAACTGCAACCGTTTCACAATGCTAATTTCAGTGTCAATGCACTCCCCACGAATGCTAAAGAATTTCTTCAAAATCATTAGCAGTCCATTGAAAGATTTTTACAACAAAACCAATGAGTTCTGTGGTGTTCCTGTTGATGGAAGCAATTCAACTATTACCCTCATATACTGGAATGGAAGCAGGCAACAGCCAGATATTTCCAGACCAATCAGTTTCACTTCTGGGGTCGGAAAAACCATGGAAAGACTAAATAAAGCAATAATAACATACCCCATCTACACAAATAAATTATTCGTGGATTCATTTAGTGGCCTATTTCACCTTTAAATAGAGTACGTCTGTCCAATCGCTCGTCAAATTAGTTATAAAAGGATCAGCAATAAATGATGTGACAAATTGAAACCTAATTATAACATTCCAAGTACTTCCTTAAAGCATAATAGAGGGCTTCAATAGATACAATTATTATTATTATTCATATATATATTTTTTAATAATACAATTATTATTTTTCACAATAGAGTGCGGTCTGATCCCTGACCCAAGTTAGCTACCTGCAATTTACACAGCACGTGGATTAAAACAAAAAGCCTTACTCCAAGAAGGAAAGGACTTCATGGGACCTGTTAAAATATATTTGTTGTAGTGCAATTTGAAAATACACTTAGTGAAAGCAATTGGCTGCACACATCAATATTTTCTTCGATTGAAAATATAAATACATGTTATTTACATTACTGAAACACTGTGGTCCATTTGAAAAAAAAAAAATGTTCATCATAATAACCCTGGTTCGGAAAAGCCTTTGTATCTGGGATATTTTGAGCGTGAATGAGAAGTTACTGTCACAAGACTTCCACTCGTATCGTAACAAAATGGCCAATGATTTGTCCTCGTCCTGCAATACAAATCCCAATTTAGCTCGAGGGGTTAAAAGAAATAGCTTATAAAAGTGTGAAATATCCAGAAACATATTCATTTCATAAGTCATAGGTTGCTACAGGTGTTAGTGATCTAAAAAACTAAGCATTTTTATTTCTTTGCCCCAATGGTAAAGGCTGAAACGTTAAGGTAAATAATGATGTATGCAGTATGAAAGTTAAGAAAGCATCATGAAAGTGCAACACATACAAAGGATATGAAAATGTCGATGTTTGACTAATGATTTTCTAGAGTTTGTTCAAATATTTCTGATATTCTACTGGTGTGCCATAGGATGCTGGATAAAATCCTGGTTCTGCAGCAGGTGTGTGACTTGTTTTGATTTCAGAGACAAAACTGCTGATAGGAGACTTATTCAAACAACTAGTGAGCAAAGTACTGCCAAGAATGCTGATGATCACGGTAACTGTGTCCACTGGCAGTCAAAGTACAGATAGTGAAGAAGGTGACCAAAACAGCGATGTACTGAGTGACATTGACGTAGGTGGCGACGCCACGGGAACGATGCATTACACTAAAATGGCCGAAAAGGAAAACATGACGGACACTGGAGAGCAAATAAAAGACCATTTACCAAAAAGGAAATGAAACAAAACTTTGAGCAGATGCAGGAATGGAGTGCCAGGAAAAGACTGGGGCTTCACCCACTCACCTTGTGAGCCTAGGTTACAAAATAAACAATATTATTGATGAAAAAGTGGCGCAAGAAAATAAAATCAAAAACACAAACTAGATCCTACAGTGAAAAACATGAAGCAGAGCACATCTAGATTTAAAAACAAATGCAGGTATGGAGTGTCGGGGAGCGGATGTTGCTGCTCCCACCTAAACGGTTTCAACAAGTTTATGAATTCAAGAAGGTACGGTTACAAATGTGACAAACTCTGCAAAAAATTACATCCAAGGGTATGCAATGAGTCGTTTCGTCGTGTGCAATACACTAAAACAAGTGTGACTGGCGGTGTATTATAGACACAAGAAAATCCCAGCATCACCTGCATGATGTAGATACTGCATCCAGTAGACAAGGAAACCCCAATCCGAGCAGCCCACAGCATCACAAATACATTAACCAAGTTTGTCAAATAGGTGAGGCAAAACAACAGCAGCGTCTACACGGCACGCGTTCCCAAAACCGTGCCCAATTGATTCCACTCGTAGAATCAACGAAAAATACCTCTCGCTACAGTGACCAGAACAACACCCCGACTTTCTATGGCTGAAGCCCTCTCGGTGATGCCCGCCTGAGTTCATCTTTGTAGTGGTACAGAGCACTCACCACTAAAGTGCTTACCAGTCTCAAAGACAAATTATTTTATAACGCTGGAGAGCCTCTGGTAAATCCTTTGCAAATCAAAGCCACCTCTGATGAGAGAGCCGCCGACAGTGAGGTGATCAAAGAAATCCTCTCCAAAAACATTACAGCAAAAATAATTTAAGAGTGTCATCATTTCAATTTACCAGGCCTCCATGTCACCAGTTAATATGGCAAGAGAAAATTGATACAAAAGGTTCTAACTGATACTGTTTCACTCTGAATTGGCCTGACTGAAACACGCCTATGGATGCAAATGTTTACCGGACGATTTTTTTTTAATGTGGTGGTGTTGTAGTCTAAGTCAGAAAAGGTCTTGGAAGCTGTGAAGAGTTTACATTTTCCAATGAAAAGCTGAAAAACGAAATAATTATAGTGATCAGACCATTATTTTTTGAGCTTGCACATATTCAAGATGCACTTGAAATTTTACAGACAAACATGCCACACATTGATCAGACTGGATTTATAATTATTATTTATCAGATAATAATTCCCATCAGATGGGGAAAATAATTATCAAGCGGGAGAACCTTGTAGCTAGATCATAAGCAAACGCTACACCGAAGCTGAAACAAATCCAGCTGGAAAACTGTTTAAAATACTAAACAAACACTTCATTACACAAATTATTGAAAAACAAACCAGCTATAACACAATTTTATATCAGGTGTTTCTGAATTTGTTCGCTTATCTCGAAAACATTATATAAACAAAAATAGCGCAATCAGATCATAATATGATCAAAATAAGTCTCGATGCTGACATACTGCTAAGGAAAACTGAAAATATACTTCTATCCCGGAACATGACACTGCGGCATAAGTACTTCTTTTGTACACATATGAACTTCTCCACTTCCTAATATTGAATGGGAACATCTCATCGCTCAGGCAAACAGTGTTGAGAAAGCAAAGAATAACTGCAATGGCATACAATTCCAAAAAAACGCTCATGAAATAAAGAGCAATTGAACAGCAACAACTTTGCGTAGAAGAAAACATTTCTAGACGCGCAAATGAGGAGAATCTATCGGCTCGGCTGGAAGCGAATAAAGGATCACATGATCATGAGAAAAACGAAAAGGAAATCAAAACTATTGAAAAATTACCAACATTTTTGAGTGTTTCTGTGCTATTGCAGTCAAAATTTCGACTTTCAAAACTGAATTGAGCCTCTTTGTTTATGAATTCGGTAAACTGGTGGATGAAAATAAGGCAAATGAGCAAGCCGTTGATTGCGAATCACAAACGCGTGTTTAGTATCCCAAATTTTAAGGGGGCTGTCGAAAACAATATGCAATTCAGCGAATCTAAATTCGAATACCTAGGACATGGAATTAATTTGGACCTAAAAACCGGGTCTTTTCATGATTCTAGAACAACAGAGCCATCGAAGATGAAGAAAGCCTGCGTGATTTAGGCGTACTCAGGCAAAATAACGTTTTATTCAATAAACAGTGGCAGACGACACTATACCTGGGCCTTGAGAATTCATCTTTCGAGAGATGAAAAAACAACGTTGACTCTTTGAACATAAGCAATCCAACCAGTTAGGGACTATTGCTCTCTTCACCTAAAAACAATTGGGAGGTACCAGGAATGAACTATTATGACAGATTGAACGCCCTGCCGCTAGACTCAATTCGACGACGTTTTGAAATTTTCATGGTCATAAACCTTTCAAATATTCAGCTAGGCTACACGGTAAATGTCAGTGGAAAGACTGTGACGAAAAGGAACATGAGAAACCAGGCAAGTATTGTCAGAATGTGTTACATCTAAGTGGCAAAATCGACCTGCGGCCTAGCTACGCAATCGGTTGCTTTTAATATCTTCACGTGTCGGGCACCTCAGATTTCCAATCGAAATATGTGAGATCAAACGTGTTCCTCAATTGTCAGCCACAGCAAATATCATGAGGTTCAAAACACGATTGGACAGGTACCTCAGCTGTGTTTCGGAAATACCTTCAAGCAATGTTCGCCCTCACTGGTAAGACAACTCCCGATTCAACCGCTCCGCATGCTGACGAAAGTGGCCGCTACATGCAAATGCTGATGCTGCAGCAGGAGTTGAGGGTGTCCGCTCAGATGAGGCTGTCTCGCCCGTCTCAGTGAGTTTGTAAAAAATCAACAAAATATACGAGGCACACTAAGCTGCCAAGCTCATCAGGCTTGATTTTCAAAAGTATTTGATAAAGTTCCCCCATAAATGGTTGATGAAAGACATGGATGCACTCGGTATAAATGGCCGCACACGACGGGTATGCACAGGAAAAACAAATGAAAAATAGTGGGCTACAGTTACATCTGGAGTGACACAGGGAAATATTCTTTGGCCCTCCATTTCCTAGCCTACATAAATGACCTCCACACCGGCATCATTAGAATGATGTCCAAAATCACCGATGACACCAAGTCATACCATAAAGTGAACTGCGAACAGGATCACTTATCCATTCAAAGAGACCTTAATGAACTATTAGAGTGGGTCGGTGAGTGACAGATGAACTTCAGAGTCTAGAAATGCACAGTAATGCACATTGGAACCTACAATAGAAAATGGAATCTACTTGATGACAAGAAACAGAACCAGACTGAGGTTGATCAGCAACGAGGAATTAAATATTGACAAATAATGATCTCGAATGGATCTGCCTAGAGGAGGCTACCGGAAATAATCGAATAGAGTTCCTGTCTTTTTATGTTCAGAAATTTGATCTAGAAGCCCAAGGACATTGTACTTCCTAAATACAAATTGAAGACATACCCACAAAGTCTTGAAAAACTGAAGATGATATCACTGGAAAGAGAACGACTAATGGGTCAGCTCATACTAACCCTCTGAAGCGGTCACAATCATATTCAAATTTGTAATAAAATCTATTTGAGAAATCATTTATTCTAAAGCCTTCCTTGAGGGGTTATGTGAAAAATCTTGAAACCAAAGGATTGGAAACAATGGACAAAAAATTCTGTTGAAAACCTCCAGATGATGAGTTGCCGAAAACATCTGTTCAATCAAGGTGCCAACAAACTGAAACTGTTTACAACCTGACGGGGTAAATTGTAACGACATCGTCACTTTCGAAGCCAGACTTGACCTGCACTGGGTGACCAATCCTCCGCCCTACTGAGTTAACAAACTGGAAACAGCTGCTTCAGATGGAAGTCACCTCTTCAGCGGCTCTCAGCCTTGAAACTGGGATGTACATAATGAGTGGGGTTCTGGTAACAAAAGATGCCGCTGTTAACAATATGAACCGGATATTTTGAAGCTTTAAAATGAAGCGTAAAAAATCACAGCGCCTCGTCTGGGCAGTAAACAACACCTAGCGACCATAACAATTGCTGGCCACCTGCATGAAAAGGAACTAATAGCCGGCGCTGAGTCGTTTTCGTGAAATATGTTGATGCAGGTACAAGTAAATGACTTTATTCAAATATTCTCGCAGTTCTCGTGAGGCATTTTATCGCAAAAAATGTTGTTCTTATAATAAGACTACAATATTTATGATCGAGCTAAAAGTTTGATTAATTTAATTCAAATGCTGGATCTTATACATATTTATCTGGTATCATAAGATGATCCTGTACAAACGGCAGTTTCAAAGTCAACCCTAATATCATGGTACGGAAATAATATTTCGGTAAAGAAATAAATCTTTGGCTGTTTGTTTTGTTATTTTAGGTGGTCGGATTTATCACAATGACTAGTTTGCTTTACAGTCACATGAACCATTTAAAAAAATATCTCGTTTGCCAGGATATATTAACGTCAAGCAGCGGAACTATCTTAAAAGTAATAGATTATATTTGTATGTTGCAGTAACTCTTTACCCAAACACGTCATTTAAAGTCGGAAGTGATAGCGCTAAAACTCATTAAAGGACTGGAGGGGTGGCTTCTGGCTCTGTTCGTCGGCGACATCATATCATACTGGTAATAGTATGATATCGTACGATATCATAATCACTAGTAAATCTGTCATTGAGAAAGACGGTTCAGTTATTCATTAGCAATTTTCAAATGTGATCGGGCGACAGCATTAAACATTTGTGTTATATGATTATCCTACAATTATTATCCCTGTTGGAATACGACCACAAATTAGTTGAAAATTAGTGTATGAATTCATTTAGTTTTGTAGCAACAATAGCTGATACACGTGTGGGTCAAGATTTATGTAGATTTACTATTGATTTATCCGGTACAAACACAATGTCCGTAGGTAGTTCATAACATACATAGGTTGTGATTTATACATATTTTTATTTGTATTATTTTGTGCACTTTCGGGTTCAATAATTTGTGACCTGCATGATCCGCTCTGAATTCAGCAGCATTAAAAAAATTGTTTAGTTAGTTTAGTTAAGTAAAATTGTTTTAGTTATCCATCGATCACGATGTGAACGGTTAAAGTGCCATGATACCATTTATGTTTATCGACATGCCATGCCATAACTCTTTATGTTTCGAACAAAACATTCCGTAAATTCCCAACCGAAGTTATATTAACCTTGACATAATTTGATTCCCGTTCCTGGCTGGGTGGAAGCGTTAGCGTAGCATGGGCAGTCTCCAAACTTGCCTCTCGGGATGGCGGGGAATCCCAGGATATGTTATTCTTTATTATAAAAAAAAGAGAGATTTTTTTGTATCATGGTCCAGCAAGCGTATTTCAATAGGGATAAATTAGCTCACTTTGATACTTTAAAATTTGGCTCACTTGTGTACGCCTTCCTAACTCAACAGTAGGCGAACGAAAATGTGTTTCCAAAATATTGATTGATACGAGCAAGTTTAAATATTGTACTTTTTCGAAGTTCTTGTTTGAAAAGGAATGACAATGAAATAGCCACAATATTATGAGGTTTCCTCGTGGAAAGGCTTAGCATTAAATTCCGTCCTCAATGACCCCACTGATGTCTCTTCCGCTCAATTGCAGACTCTATCTCTTCTAGGAAGCGATTTCCGCTGATGGGGAACTGATTCCCAGCGATGACCTTTGATGGCCACCAAAACTGGGATGAGGAGAAAAGAATGGTCCCCACGAATTGGTCGAGACCGGAAAAAGAGTTTTTATCTGTCTTTGAACGGGAATGAGGCAGAACGACCACAAACATTAGCAAATACAAACAATTTACTTGACAACTTGACAACTTTTGGAACATCAGACTGTCGTAAGTCATGCTGTTGCATTGAAAAATGTTAAAGACGTTTCATAATCTATGTTGCACCTTAACCATGTTTCGATAAATTCTGAACATAGCAATTATTGTTACTGCTGAAGTGATTGTGACAGAAAGCCAATTGATATGATGGATTTGTGGCCTTGTTTTACAAAATCCACCCCCTGATCTGTGCACTTAGACCTTCTTCCAAACAAAAAAGGTTGAATGGTGTCCTCGTAAGGCAAACGGTGTTGCGGCGTCCCGGGACGTATCCATCTCGTTTGACAGTGTTGTTTGTATTTATTCATTAATATCCCAACCGATTTTGGGATTGTATATTTAATACGTTTTTTTTACAGTTCTGAAAGTACTTTTTCCAGACACTATAAATATGCTTAGAATTAAAATGATACATATATATAT
>SDVV010044599.1:0-10140 GCA_016164225.1 Gammarus roeselii
AATTGTCGCGTACTCTTATCCGAATGATTCGGCAGCAAAAGATGTTCATTTACGACTGAGAATCGCAGTTTTACATAAATGATCTTTATTGTGTGGCAATCTGGAAACAATTAGAAATAAATAAAACAATTTATATACGGATAATTGAGGTGAGATATCTGTGTAGAAAACCACGTGACCAGGCAGCACAGCGGATTAATTTATACCATCGTAACACATAAACGATGTGTTGCGATGGTGTAAACTACCTTACCGATGTAACACATCACTGACACAACACATCACCGACGTAACACATCAACGGTACAACACATTACCGACGCAACGCATCATCGAAGCAACTCATTACCGACACACAACATCAACGACGCAATACATCATTGATGCAACACATCAACGGCGTAATACACCACCGACGCAGAACATCACCAACGCAATACACCACCGATGCAAATCATTACCGACGCAATACACCACCGATGCAAAACATCACCGACGTAATACACCACCGATGCAAAACATCACCGACGCAATACCCCACAGATGCAAAGCATCACCTACGCAATACACCATCGATGCAAAACATCACCTACGCAAAACTCCACCGATGTGAAACATCGGCAACACAATACACCACCGATGCAAATTATCACAACCGGAACACACCACCGATGCAACACATCACCCCCGCTACACATCACCGCAGAGAACATAATTCAAAAGTGATGTGTTGCGACGATGGTTTTGTCATCATCTGGAGCATTCACGACACTAGCTAATGAAACGAAGAGAAGCCCCTCACTTCAGAACTTAATGGGTAGCCCCACATGTTGTGAAACGTGTTACGCTCTGTTCCCTTCACTCGTGAATTTCCAGGGAAGTTTATACCCTCAAAAGTTGAATAGTACTCTCCCATGAGTAGCTCCCCAGGTTGTAGGACGTTTTACTCCCCTGTTAACCTACACGCTAAGATCTCCAGGAAAGTCCTTACCTCCAAAGTTGGAAAAGAACCCGCCGAGGGTAGTTCCCCAGGTTTGTGAGCGTGTTCCCCTTGTCTGCCCTCACTCTCGGCTTTCCTAGGCTTTGCTGAGGATTAGAGGGAAGATCCTGCGAGGGCAAAGGTGAGACTTAAGGCTCCTCCTCAGCTTAGGCTCAACCTCAGCATAATTTGGGACTCGAGAGGCTGCCGAGGAAGAGGTCCTAAAAGCCAGATAGCAGGTCGTCCTTCAGGGCCACTTGGAAGGATGAAATGATTTACCAGAGGCAGGATGATGGGGAGGACTCGTTAAGAAAGTGAACTCATTAGGAGGGACGGAATTAGGAGAACAACATGAGAAGAGGAAAAAACACATGTTGGATGGACGCTCTTCAATTAAAATTTTCAACTCCGACAGATATAGACCATGCTATTCAATGCCAAATATTTGTGTAGTCGTTCATGTATTTGATTCCTTCTTTATTCATATTTCGATTGACTATTTTAAATTATCGTAAAACAACATTAGTAGTTTTTAATATGTGACGCAACTAGATGCAGCTTAAATTAGGTCTCATGATTTCTAATCATGAACAAATAGCATTCCATTTAATAAACCAGCGATTGTTAAATCGCTATCCCAGACGTTTTCTACACGTGCATGCGTGATAATATCAGTAAAAATGAAGTTATTCTAATATAATGAAAAAAAACTTTGTGAAACTTTTATTCAGATGGAACGCAAGTAACGTCATAGTGTAAACTTAATATATTTTCCGTCGCTTTTTGACCAGACTTCTCTTTCCTGGAAATGTTCGTCCCATAGATCTACCTGAAAATTTGAGTGGTCATATCTGACTCAAACAGATCCAGTCAGACACGACGGTAGGTTTGAATTGTCTTGTTAAATTTGGTAGGAGCCCCCTTGAATGACTGATAATTTGTTTGATTACATAATATTTGATACATTTTTAATTCCCTATGTGAAAATATTCTACACCCCGATTATCCTTTAAGCCTCCATGATTCTATGCTCCGATTACCCACTAAGCCTCCTTCCTGTGGTTGAGCACTATGAATAAATATTCAAAATGTCAAAAAAAAATAAAGCCGCAAGAAGCGGATACTCTACATCGATGTTGGAATTGTGCGTTCTTTTCCTTGAAGATCTGTTGTGTTGCAATGGGATCACCGGGGGAGGGGGAGGGGGGTGGGGGTGGGAAAGCGCAACCTAGACAGATTCCAGAATAAAACAGGACTTTTTCAGTGCAGAACGTCCGTCGTTATTCCAGATTTGTTCCTCTAAAGTAAAGTACGAAGTACCTTTATCTTATTTTATTAACTACCGTAATCTTAAATTTGAATTTCCCCGTGAGTTAGAACACACTCGAGTAACGGGCAGTAGGCAGCGGTGGGTGTGGGTGGTAGGCTTCTGTCGACGTTTTTTTGATCACGATGGGCGCCAAGTTTTATGGTTAGCTGAGCATAAGTTGTAACAGTCGATGCTATTACTAACTTTCAGATACTAAAGCGCACTGAGGAAGCGAATTTTTTTTAGAACGTAATGAATCTATGACATTTAAGGAAACAGCTGTTGGTCACCATGTCCTGAGGTCTTCTTGTGTCTTTTTTGTAGCATTTGGTGCTGTATTGTTTGACCAAAGAAACCATATAAATTGAGTCTGGGTGACCCCTTTTTCATGGAAAAAAAGGAAGTAGGTTTCCTCTGACTTGGATTCGCATAGCGATCTTATGGTGCTTGTGGGAATTTATGAACTTAATGATGGGTATAGGAAACCAGGTCCACCATTAGGAAGAAGTTGAAGAATTCAATTCATCAGAACTTACATTTGTATTTTATATTAAATCACTCTATGCAATTGATCATGCTATTTACTTATCTTACAACCTCCATGGAACATAATGTTTAGATTTGATTTGATTTGAGCTTCATTTCCACCAGAGCCTCAACGTGAGTCCTAATAGGCTCCCCCGTAGGGCGCGACCGTCATTGATTCAGGTAAGTTAGCACGGCCTCGTGTGCAAAAATATTAGTCTTGTCAAGCTAAATCAAGTACATATTTCAATTGTGGCACAGTCGCGTACTAGCACGTACAAGAGAGTAAAGAATTAACGCGTATCTGCGTAAATGTATTGTTTTCTCTGTGCGTAATGGGGTGGAGAGACCACCTCACATGCTCAGGTGCTTGGGATTTAGACAGCTTCGTATAGTCCGGCGTGTTTTCCGAAAGCAATAAGCTTTTTACGGTAGGTTGGGTCCGTGAGTAGGCTTTGTAGGTTGCTGGGGAATTTATGATTGTTGTCGGGCTGCAGCGAGTGTGTTGCAATCCATCAGTAAGTGTTTCACGCTGATAGCCACTTGTTGGCAACAGGGGCAAGGTGGCGCGTTTGGTCCTACGTCGACATCCATCAGGTGGTTGTGAGTTATCCACGTGTGTCCCGTGCACAAGCGGTTGATGAACACTTGGTCTTTTCTGTTGGTGAACTTTGTTTCTCATTCTCGGACTGAGGGTTTGACTGAAAGCATTTTTTGTCCACTCTGTTGCCACATTTCATCTCATCGGGATGTTATATGGGAGTTGATAATAGGGAACCAGTCCTGATAATGTATTGCGAAAAATTGTTCATGATGAGTTGATGACAGTTTAGCAAGCGAGTCCGCAAGTTCGTTTCCTCTTATTCCCGCGTGTCCGGGGATCCAGCAGAATTTGACTGCATGACCCGTCTTGGACTTCACGAAGAGATCGTCCTGCATTTTACGTAGAGCGGGATGTTCGTAGTGCAGTGTTTTAAGCTGGGTGAGGACACTCAGACTGTCTGAGAATACGAGGTATTTGGGGATCTGGGTACTGAAGGTGAGGCCTTCTTCACATTTATTCCTATTGTATATACGAATATATACACTAACTTAATCCTTAAATTTACTCATGAAATTAATCTTAAATCTATTTTTTTTACTTGTTTTTGTGAAGATTTTTGTTTCTATACCATTTTTTTTATACTTTTTTTTTTCAATTAATTTTGATTCTAAACTCACAAGCCCCGGTGTCAGTGGAAGGCTCACCTCCTTGTGCACCATGGGGGCGGAAGAGGTATAGCTACAAACTGAAAGGGAGGGACGGAGGAGGGATTTTTTTAAATCAAAATATATTTACACAAAAGGACAAATAAAATTTGGCGGTTAACGAGGACGCCGCGGGGAGGCGGGTGAGCCTGGGATACCCCCAGGGGGTATTTCTCCGAGGTGCGGTACCGATTTTGCTATAAAGAGATGTTGTGCGATCTCTCCAAGTTGAAAACATCAATCTTTACGAGACGATATTCGGTCTCGGAGCGATGTTCGGCTTAGAGCGGTAACCGGCTCTTATTTTGATACAACAAAATGACGAAGCTTCTATAGCCTGGAAACTTGAAAAACTTTGGAGTTTAGACGCGGAGAACAGTGTGCGATGTCAATTTCTCGGTTTATTGTTCGTCATTGGTTACGATACTGCCTCTGCGCAAAGCTAGATAATGTTTAGATGAGAATGTTCAAAAGCACTCTCTCCGAGTCTACCTAACTACAAATTTTCCACTACGAATGTGTTGTTTGTCTGTGAGGTCCGCTGCAAGTAGAACGAAGGCTTTGAACAGGCTAGAAATATCTTGTGCACGCTTCTAAATCCTAATACTTAAGATTACTGAATATTACATTTTTTGCAGCAGATTCCTCTCGACAAGGATGATTTAAATGATCAAACCCTTGCTTTTTCAGTTACTTATTCATGCAGTGTTAAATCCTGCTGACGAGAAACCGAGCTTCGAGTATGAACGAACAGTTTTTTACGGGTTCTTGTTTCTGGTCGGCGGGTTTATGTATTGCCGATCATTGCCTCGTACTCGAGCAGCGATCGGATTTCTCGATCGACTCCTTCTTCGGGCCCTTAGTCGAGCAAAAACTTTCTTCCAGTCTACGAGAATCCCACTTTTCTGAAACACCCCGAAGTTCCAAACTGCTTGAATTATTAAGTCAATGCATCAGAACTTCCCTTTCTTCCCCAATAGTTGGGGAGCTCCTCAATACCAATAGGAGTTATTATTGATGCCCCTATGCTGGTGAGGAGGGATGGAGAGTCGGGGGAAGGGAACCAAAAATTTCCGGTAATATTTGGGGAGGAAGTCTGCTGGAGATGGCTGCCTTGGATATGGACCTTTTGAAAGGAAGCTGCTGTATCATTAAGAAATTGGGAAATGAACTCCGAAGTACACTGGAAAGAGTTCACATGAAACTCCTGAAATAATTTTTTTCTTGGTAAAAAAAATTGAATGAATCCAACTAATCTTTTGGACAGTATGTATGATGTAGTAGTAGCCATGATACGTTCTGAAGAGTCCATTCTATCATTACTTTTAAGTAGAATATGCCAAGTTATTGTCGATGTAATAGGAATTCTCGATATAGGGAAATTGGATATTATGAGGCGAATTTCAAAGATTGAACAACAAAATATCTCGCGAAGGAGCTATAAAACAACTACAGTTGTGTCAAATCAATCAAAACATCATTTAAATTGCCTTGTTCTACACCAATCTAGTATGAGAAAGACCTAAAAGTTTGAACTAGGCTTTGGAGTTCCTATCACAAAGGATGACAACAGCTGCCTTACTATCACATCGTCTCAATTCTTTTCTCTCAGGAATGACATGAACAGAATGTTTGAATTCATCGCAGCATTTAATTCGCATAAGTTGATGTAATATATCAATTGAAACGAGTATATTTCTTTTCATTTCTTCTTCCTCGTACCTTCCATGCGTGTCATCCGGAGACATTCTTGGAATATAGGTCTAGTCCTAGAACTGGCTGGATTTGATTTGATTTGGGCCTCATTTCATTTGATTTGGGCCTCGTACGCGCTAGTACTCAAATATGCAGCAGTTAAAATATGTACTGCCTTCATCTTGACATGACTAATATTTTCGCACGCGAGGCTGTGCGAACTAACCTGAATCAACGACAGTCGCGCCCTACGGGGGAGTAGGGCGCGACTGTCGTTGATTCAGGTAAGTTCGCACAGCCTCGCGCGCGAAAATATTAGTCATGTCAAAATGAAGTCAGTACATATTTTAACTCTGGCATATTTGAGTACTAGCGCGTACGAGAGAGTAAAGAATTAATGCGTATCTTCGTAAAATGTGTTGTTATTTCTGTGCGTAATGGGGTGGAGAGACCACTGCCACTCAACGCCTCCTGCTGATGCATCAACAGAGAGGACGTCCCTCGGTGACCAGAACGGCCTCACACCGTCCTCTTCTGAGGCTAGACTACAGAGGCCGTCCCTCCATAGCCTGAACGACCATACACCGCCCTTGCAGAGGCTAGACTACAGGGGCCGTATCTCAATAGCCTGAACGGCCATACACCGCCCTTGCAGAGGCTAGACTACAGGGGCCGTATCTCAAAAGCCTGAACGGCCATACACCGCCCTTGCAGAGGCTAGACTACAGGGGCCGTATCTCAATAGCCTGAACGGCCATACACCGCCCTTGCAGAGGCTAGACTACAGGGGCCGTATCTCAATAGCCTGAACGGCCATACACCGCCCTTGCAGAGGCTAGACTACAGAGGCCGTCCTTCAATAGCCTGAACGGCCATACACCGCCCTTGCAGAGGCTAGACTATGGAGGCAGTTCCTCAGGAGCCAGGCTGACCTCACACCGTCTTAAGTTGGGGCAAGACTGGGGAAGCCGTCCCAAAGTGGCCCGGACTGCCTCTCGAGCCTCTTGCTGAGGCAAAACTTTCTGTGTCCTGGATGGCCTCACCAGCTCTTTGCTGAGACTAGACCAGGAAGGCTATTCCTCAGTGGCCTGCACCGCCTTACGAACTCCTCGCTGGGGCAAGGCTAGAGGAGCCGTTCTTCAGTGACCTGGACAACCTCACTAGCTCTTCGCATGTGCAAGGCTAGAGAAGCTGTCCCTCAGTGTCTTAGATAATCGGCATCGCTCCTCGCCAAGGCCAGACCAGAAAAGCCGTCTTAAGTGACCCGTGGCAGCTTTACACTGTCCTCTGCAGAGGCAATACTAGAGAGGCCGTCTCTCAGTGGCCTGGACAGCCTCACACCGTCCTCTGCTGATCCCTGACGATGGAGACTGTCCTTCAGAAAGCTGGATGCCCTCACACCAACCCCATCTGAGCAAGACTATGGAGGTTATCCCTCTTTGGGATTGACGGTCTCAAACCGTCCCCAGCTGAGGTCAAACTATAGAGGCTTTCCCTCGCACCTGGATGGTTTCACGAGCTCGTCGTTGAGGCCAGAATAAAACGACCGTCCCCCAGTTCCATGGACGGCCTCACACCGTCCCTTGCTGGGGCCAGACTATTGAGGCCGTTCCTTAGTAGCCTGAATAGCCTCACCAGCTCCTCGCTGAGGCCAGACGTGAAGAATGAGTCTCATCATCCTCGTAAATGCCCGCCATGTTGAACAGAGCCGCTGGTGTGGCTGCAGCTCAGATGCCCCACTTTGTCTCCATATCAAGCTGCCACCTCTCCGTCCCACTTTCTTGCACTCCAGGTACCCCGCCCCAACCATATTTGGTAGGAGGTATTTGGTCATGGATTGTCCGTTTTGTATTATTTTTTCATTTTAGAGCAACACAAGACCTGGACTGAAATACTACTTGATGCCAGCATATGTTTACGCGTACCCACAAAAATTTGGCGTATGCATGGGTTATGATTTACATTAATTTACATTAATTTTCCGGGATCATATTTACTGTAATGAATGTTTCACAAAAGCAATCTAAATTTTAGTTGACGTTTATTTATCGTATCAATGAAAATTGAAGGATTTTTCCTATCTCATTGATCTCCAGATATCTTTTGAATTGCGAATTAAAATACAAGTAAAATTTTCCGTTGTTAGCTTAATTTGCAATCACCAATCATACAAAACTTAGGTTCATAAATAGAAAAAAATACTCATTATTCAATTTAAATTTTCCCGTTTCTACTTCCAGTCGCAGTCTTTTCTGCGTCACGAAGCCTCCCGAGGGCCTTCCCCCAAACTTCTACACCACAATTCTGTCCTTTCTTCCCGCGGATTTTGGCTCGCATTACGAGCGTGGTAAAGCGGGCCATCAAACCGTTTACGGGTTGCCAGGAGTAAGGTTGCTGTGGAAAACAAAGAAAGAGAAAGGGCCATATTTCGGTGAAAGTGTTACCTGCTTTGGAAACAAAGCGCAGAATGCTGAGTTGGTCCTGCCTTCGATAAGATAGAGCCTAGCTCGAAGAGAAACGGAGAGAGAGTTTGAGATGTTGCTGGAGGATAGTGGGTGAGAGCCTATCTCGGAGAGGAACGGAGAGAGAGTTTGAGATATTGCTGGAGGATGGTGGGTGAGAGCCTATCTCGAAGAGAAACGGAGAGAGAGTTTGAGATGTTGCTGGAGGATAGTGGGTGAGAGTCTATCTCGAAGAGAAACGGAGAGAGAGTTTGAGATGTTGCTGGAGGATAGTGGGTGAGAGTCTATCTCGGAGAGAAACGGAGAGAGAGTTTGAGATGTTGCTGGAGGATAGTGGGTGAGAGTCTATTTCGGAGAGAAACGGAGAGAGAGTTTGAGATGTTGCTGGAGGATAGTGGGAGAGAGTCTATCTCGGAGAGAAACGGAGAGATAGTTTGAGATGATTGAAAATAATCACGGCATTTCGACGGAAGTGTCTGACTGTTCATATGCCGGACACGTTTTTTTATCCGTTGAATTCAACAGACAATGTTTTTTGACCGCTTAAACCAACGGATAAAGTGAAAAGTCAAACGGCAGTCCAAACAACAGACATTCTCTGTTGATGCCGACAGAGTATTGTGCGTTTTCCGCCATTACACCGCAGACAGTGCGTCATCATGACAGATGTTCTGAAAAAGTTCCGTTCTAGTAACTGATTGAACAGGAAAAATTCTGTTGGTGTAGAGGAGTTCTACCGTTTATTCAACTGATTATTACGCTTTGTCTGTTTCAACATCGAGTTTAACCGGTATTCTGACAGAATAAAAGGGTTGTCCGTTACCGAGCATTTCCAGGGCATTCGTCGCATTCCCAGACAACCCTTAATTATCAGTCAGTATCAACAGAATTAATTTGATTTTGGCCTCATTCCCACCAGAGCCTCAACGTGTCATAATAGGTTTCCGCGTAGGGCTCAATGATCATGGATTCCAGTAGGCTCGCACACCTCTGTGAGCAAGAAAAACGACGTCGTCAAAGTTAAACTCTTTGAACATTTCAGTCGTGTCAGACGCCCGCTAGTGAGCACAAAAATAATGTTTAGGCAAAACGGACCTCCGCTTTCAATCATTTAGAACTTCATGAGTAATATGTATGCGCGCTAGTGCGTAGAGGAAGCATCGTCGAGATTGTTACAAGGTTTACGGCTACACGGACAAAGTAAGCTCCGACAGCAAGTCAACACATTGTTAACAGCTGCGCGTCTAGTTTAGTAGAAGTACATTTTATGTTTTCAGGAAAGATAAAAACTCATACGGAACGAATCAAATCCCCGCCTCCAACCACTTGCAACTTCATGAGTAATATGTACGCACGCCAGTGCGCGCATATAGTATCGTCAAATATGGTACAAGGTCCACGGCTACACGGACTAAGTCAGCTCCGACAGCAACGCAACACGAGGTTCACAGCTACGCGGTCCAGTTAAATCACAGTAGTATTCAGTTTTCAGGTAAGATGAAGATTCAGACAAAACGAATCCCCGCCTTCAATCATTTAGTCATGAAATCTGATGACAAAGGCAGAAGGACAATATTATTTTCTATGGAAAACTCTGTACTTTTCTTACGTGATAATAATCATTATCACCTAATAAAAGTTCCGAGTTTTCCATAGAAAATAATGTTGTCCTTTTGCCTTTGTCATCAGATTTCATGAGTATGAGCTTAGTGCTAGCTCGAAACGTCGACTAATAAACGGATAAAATCAAACAGTGTCAAGCGTTTTGGTTGTTCAAAGTTGTCCTGAAAACCTGCAGTGAAAATGAAAAGAAGAGTTACCAAAAAGTTAAATCAGTTAGAACGAAATTAACGAATGCTGAGCAGCATTTAAAATGTAATGCTCAATGTAACCAGCATGATCTGTCACCAAATTTTACCTAT
>SDVV010044600.1:0-10140 GCA_016164225.1 Gammarus roeselii
GTACCTTCAATAACTTTACTCGAAAATACAATACAATGGCAGCATTGCGGCGTATCATCTCCCGACATCAACTCAAAATTGCACTTAACAATAATGGAACCCGCATCACAGCGTCCATGAGAAGGGTTCTCCAGGTGAGACATCTTTAACGATCATCAGAGCCTCACCTTACGATCCTAGATCCGTCATAGCATCGTCACGGAACGTCAGCTCTAACGTTACCTACAACGTCACTGAGACTCAATTTATCCGTCATTAACTCTAAAGCCGGGCAACCTGAACTCGTCGCAACAGCATCACATCATCCCAAACCAGTCATCCCATAAATTTTGTTCAGCTCTAGGCGACACTTCTAGCGTTATAGGGCGTCATTCGGCCGCGTCATTTCTCCAAGATAGGGGGTGCAAATCCTTTCTCCTTTTTTGGAGACTCAGTCAAGGGAGGCGAATTGTTGTTGACAAGTGAAGGAAAGATCGAGTGTTCAAACACATCGGTCGAGCATGGGAACAAAACATTTATTACATACTTCAGACGATAAGTTTACTAAATCGCATATTTTTGCTTAGCGTTTTGGAGGCGGTCGAATATTACATGGTAAAATTTCAAATGTCTGAGAATGTCTGTACCTAATTGATTGATCATTGTTTCTCGGCTGTTCTCCACGGGCTCATTTTTGCACTACGTTTTTCACCTAATTGACGTACGTAAATACTCATTTGACCTACCAACGGGAAAAAGATCGAGACATAATGTGTGGAAATATTTCACTTTTTTTATTGCGTTGCTCCCATTAGTAAAATTCCCATTGACAAGCAGTACACCTGGCCCATTTCCCGCCCGCCCTGTTTTTCGTATGTACTGCCCGTTTTTTGAGCAATACCGGTTCCAGAAAAAAAACTACTACCAGAGACACGAGTAGTTTAGGGAAAAATATACATCCATACTTTCGTGTCAAACTGACAGTTGAATTGGTCCACTTTCAGAAAGTGAATCGATGTATCGGCAGACACGTCATGAACGTGAGTCATAAACTACGCATGCAGTGTCATCAAACCCTAGATAACTCTTCTGCCTCATTGACAAGGCTCATAGATATCTGAACTCACAGATTTCGTCACTGAACACAGATGAAGAAAAGGAATTTAAATTTCGAGCTGCATGGAACTTGAAGGGCACATGTGAAACAGTTCGGATCAGAAGTTAGAGAGGGTCATGTTAGATTGATATACAATTTCTATGACGGAGCAATGGTAATTACGAAAATGGGTACTCATCAAACTTGATAAACCGTATTTCTGATTACATTGTATTTTTTTTGTAATTGCTGGGAATTTAGATGGAATTTTCAGGGAATTTTAAGGTGATAAGTCGAGCCCACGATGCTTCAGTTAATTACTTATGAACCTCAAGAACACTCTAAATGGCATGCGGAGCTTAAGATCAATCTCAAATCAAAATTTAATCCGATTCTTTGACGTCCCACAAATAGTTTATTTCAGTTCAAAAATTACCATAGGGAAGCCTCCTGTTTAATTCTATCCACGTTACTTATTCCCTTCCCTTTAACGTCATTTCTTTTCCGCTGTAATGCCCTAGCTCCTAGATCTATTACCAATATTACGGAGCAAACCTCACTAATTTGGAGCTTGGCGTCCAACACTGAAGCTTACGATCACTCTTTAATTGGAGGGAGCCTTAGTAATTACAGGCTCAGGGCCAATTTAAGGAGAATTAGGGCAGCAAACATCTCATTCCGTGGGGCCCTGTAGCCCGGCTAATGGTGATCAGGACCACCCAGCAGTTTTGGTCGGGTGCCTTGTTTCAACCGAAACAGTTAATTTACTGTCAGGAAGAGTCGAAGCTGTGTAACAAATTGTATTACTAACCATAACCCGTTAAATCTTTAAACCATAACCCATTAAATCTATCCACGTTACTTATTCCCTTCCCTTTAACGTCATTTCTTTTCCGCTGTAATGCCCTAGCTCCTAGATCTATTACCAATATTACGGAGCAAACCTCACTAATTTGGAGCTTGGCGTCCAGCACTGAAGCTTACGATCACTCTTTAATTGGAGGGAGCCTTAGTAATTACAGGCTCAGGGCCAATTTAAGGAGAATTAGGGCAGCAAACATCTCATTCCGTGGGGCCCTGTAGCCCGGCTAATGGTGATCAGGACCACCCAGCAGTTTTGGTCGGGTGCCTTGTTTCAACCGAAACAGTTAATTTACTGTCAGGAAGAGTCGAAGCTGTGTAACAAATTGTATTACTAACCATAACCCGTTAAATCTTTAAAAAAAAATATATAACAATTGAGAAATCCCCTGGTTCAAATGTGGTTCAAAATATACTTTTAAAAATACAGTGAATGATCGCTTTACCTTTGAGGAAGAAAAGTTGATCCTAAGTGAACAAAATTTTCCTGTTTATTTCGAGGAATTTGCACATTACGGAGAGTATGTCAAACGAGGCCTTACATATTGCCTGCCGGTATTGTCAAGTAGTTTGCCTTATGGATGAACAATTCCTTCCTGCCCTCGAAGGTCTAGTACATTGCCAATAAGACTGTCTCATCTTTGACAAAACCCAATTTGAAAAAGTTCTGTAAGCAAGGGTTAGTGGTTGACTGAACATAAATTTTATGATTTATGTTCATCAGACGTGTTCTCCAATCTCCTGATACGGAAGAGGTTCAAGTTGATGGAAGAATGGAATGTCCCTGGTTTGGACGAGTCGACTAAGTCGAATAAATCAGTGTTTTGTGTTGGCCGAAAAGCCGATTGAGTCGCTCATGGCTTACGTTGTTCTGCTGTGTAATATCAGAGGAGATAATAATCATTGCTAGAACTGAAAAGCTCCGGATTGTTCTGTGTGGTCAATACCATGTGCGGGAAACTGTAATCAATAGGATTGGATGTCGAGGAGAGTGAGGCTTTAAGAGTTGTTGTGTGCAGATCAGATTTTTGATGTGAGACAATTCAGTGAGAAGTTCCTTGAGTGCAGAATGTATGTGTTTTGGGGATTCAAAGACTTCGATAAAGCGTACGATAGGGTCAGCAGTGTATTTTGAAAGGTGTTGCGATTTTATGGAGTTCTATGGTGACAGCAATGCATGTGTCAGTGTACGGTGCCAGGTGAGTGCTTGGTATCCAGTAAATCTAGGACTGAGGCATGGCTGCATTATGTCTCCTTGGCTGTTCAATCCTTAATGGATATAGTTGACAAAGTATTGAATCGAGGTTTGGAGTTACTAGGAGCAAATAGCAGGCGTTGGCAGCTGAGCACGGTGTTGTTTATGAATGAGACTGCATTGGTGGCAGATTCGAGGGAGAAACTGTGTTGGATAGTATCGGGATTTACTGCAGTGTGTGACATGTGGTAATTTGGATTTAATGTTGTCATTAGTAAGGTAATGATAATATTTGCTATGCCAGTACGAGCGGAATCAGTGTCCGCTTGAATGGAGAGTTATTGAAAAAAGTTCAGTGTTATAAGTACTCAGTCTCCAATGTGAAGAAGACTGGACTAATGTTAACTAATGTGAAATTTAATCGTGAAGGCTGGCCATTTAGTGATGGGTGTACGCACGAGTTTAAAGAACTGCCGAGCAATGGGTATGGAAGCAAAAAGTCTGTGGTGCGACAGGAAAGTTGTCCCAATAGTGCTCTCAACAGATGAGACGGGCAGGTTGGGAGCGGAAGAGAGAAGGAATTTGAGTACTTTTGAGATTAATTTGTTGATGGGTAGTGCCACATGGACTTACTGTTATTATCAATAATGACTGATAGTATCAATAATGATAATGATGACAGGTTAGAACGGTGCTTATTCTAACTTGTGTTCTGGGGTGATTTGGACGGATGGTGCCTAACGAAAGTCCAAAGATTGGGTATGCGGATGACGTGGAGCACTCTTCAGGAGAGAAGAACATCCGAGACAAAAAAGTATACAAATGCAGCGGTAGAGAGACAGAGTGCGATGAATGGACCGTTAGTAAAGAATGATTATGAATGAATAAGTTTTGGCCCACCCCTGATTTGCTTTCCCCCTTTTACGTCTCGTTGAGAAACGGAATGGACGTGGGTGCGGGTGGGCCTGGCACATAAGATGCTGAAAGAGTAAACTAAGTAAGGGTGTCGGTCTCGTCTGCTGATCCTGATTTCGAAACTCACTACTGACCTGATGTGAAGGTCGCGGTGCTATGTCCCGACCCTAGATTCCCAAAGGGCTAAGTAGTAGTAGTACAGCAGTAGCAGGCGGGGGGTGGGCCGAAGATTTCATTATATAAGCATTCTAAAATTAAATTTGCAGTACAACAAGCTCAGCCCAGGTGAGGTGCCCATCGTTCATGGGCTGCCAGTAGCTGAAGGCTCCAGCGGAAGCTCTTACCACCTTTGCAGCAAACTCCTAACGTCACAATTTCTCAGTAAGGCGATAAATAAGTCTCCCGGTGCTTGTCGTGGCGGGTTTCAAAGGAGTTTACGTTGTTACTGTTAACCACCTCATGCGCCAAACGGTTCCAAATTGTTGGTATTCTTTATTGGATAGAAATTCTCTGAAACTGATGTTCTGAATGGTTTTAGCTGCCATTTTTGTTCAGTATGTCTGTTACTTGGGGTATACTCTTGGTCATTTATATAGATTATTGTAAGCCCGTTTAGGTAATTGAATGTTTCTATCAACCGACCTCTAAGGCACCTCCTTCAAGTGATATAATTTTAAGTTTGTCGAGTCTTTGCGGATATGTCTTATTTCTCAGTTCCGGAATATTTTCTGTTGTTCGGTGCTGAACATGATCCATTTTGTAAATATCACCTCCTAGATGAGGGGATCAAAAATGTACTGCATATTCCATTTGAGGCCTGACGAGTGAAGAATATAATAGAAATATGATATCTCTGGACTTGTAGTGAAATTGCCTTGATAAACAGGCAAGGACTCAATTACCTTTCATGAAGGTAGATTCCACTTGTTTTTTCCACCTGAGATCTTTGGTGATTAAATTTCCAGGGTCTCGTTGCTGGTCGACTTCGGCCATATACTGGTAGGCCATTACGTAAACAGAATTTTGATTTTGTGTTCCGATGAGCATAACAGTATATTTTTCATTTTTTAAAGTTCATTTGCTTCTTTTCAGACGAGTACACTAGATTATTACGATCCATTTGGATAGTTATGCGATCATGCTCACACTCCGCTTAGTGGCAATATTAAGTGTCATCAGCAAATTTTGCTAACCTTCTACTGATGCAAGTGTCGAGGTCATTTATATAGATCATAAGGAGAATGGGCCCAAGCATCCTGCTCTGGGGTACCCTTGATGTTACCGTAGCCCTCACACTCTTTCCTTGTCCGACCTGTTGCTTGCAGCCCGTGAGCATATTTTGGAGCCACCCGGATACGTTTCCAGTTATGACAAGCGCCTCCACTTTCCTCAGTAGCCGTTCATGTGGGACCTTATCAAACGTTTTTGAAAGTCAAGATAAATAAGGTCGGCAGCTTCGGTTTCATCGGATATCTTGGTGACATTATTTAATTAGTTCAGGAGATTTATGCAGGCAGCCAAGTTTACTTCTGAAGCCGCGTTGGGTTTACTTGATGAGGTGGTTTCTGTCGAGGTGACGTGTTATGTTATTTTATCAATCATCAGGCCAAGGTTTATCCGACCAAATATGTTTGACTGATTGGTCAATAGCTTACTGGTTCTTGCCTACTACCATTCTTGAGTTTGGCTGTGATGTTTGCTGTTTTCTGATTTGCCGGAAAAAAATGGCAGTAATCGTTAATCATATAGCACTGACCCTCCACCTCTCTTTCTTGAAGAGAGCTTGCCAACACTGAATGTCCTAAGTCCTTGAAGGCATATTTTGTCCCTCATGTCCTGCCACGATTAGTTGATTCCAACTATGTCTTATTCGTTTATTTTCCTATAGCTTGAAGAAGATTCATCTAGGGGATTCGTGACTGCACATTGCCTAGCAGAACTTTTAGTTTTCCTCTCCCATCTGTTTCGGTTAACATGTCTTCTTTTGAGCTGCTCCGAGAGTCACTCGATTCACTACCATAGATGTGACAAAGTTCTTCTATCAGGGGTTTGGCTCGGTAGCTGCACGAATTCTTGCTCTTTGTTTTGCTCGTTTTGGTCACGTGTTTGGTGTTTCCGATCGTTTCTTGATTGACGTCGTTTCCCGGTCGTCTTCCTGGTAAAATCGGGGACTGTTTCTTGTTGTGATATTTTCTTACTCCACTGGTGAGTAGAATTCAAACTGCGTCTTGCCACGCGCATTGAGATGCTTTCCATCACGCTGGAATAGTTCAGTTGTTCCTTAAAAAAACATTTTCTGTACATGCATAGCATTGTCCTCCCCGTTAGCTATCTTTTCCAAAGCGCGATTGATTTACTTAATCCCGTCATGAATATTGTTTGTGACGCCCATCTTTGGCAAAATGCCAGTACTAATAACATCATTGCTTGTTTATACTTGTTATCGCATTTATAAAGTTTTTGATTAGGAAAAAGCTCTTCTGAGTGAAATAGTTGGGGGGTGGGGCGTATTAACCTTCAGGTTCCAAAAACTTACCTGAACCATGATGAGGACATTTTTTTGTGCTCAGCTTATTTACTTGGTTGGTGAGGGCTTGTACAGTGGCACCGGGATGACAGAGCACTTTCCTGTTTGCCTTCCGCTGTTTGAACTCCTGGTTTTGGAGACTCACTGTACTATCGCCATCTAGAAAACATACCAAACCCGTTTCTTCCTGCTTGAGTGGGTTGCACGTGTGTACAGTAGGTACATGAGAGGTAATTCGCATTTGCGTCTGTATCAGTATCTATTCAAATATTCAACTGAAGAAACCACATGATCATCCCACGTTCACGTGTTGTTTCTCACGTCAATTCCGATTGAAGCGGCTCGATAATGATCCACGCAATGCGTTTCATGTTCATTGTTGCAACGTCACAATTAATTTCGTCGTCGAATTCTAGTTCGTTCGCTTCACTGATTGCCGAGTATTTTTGGCAGAGATGATGGAGTAACGTATTTTGTTCGATCCTCATGGCAGATGGCCATGGAGATCGGTGAAAGGTTATCCCAAAATATCGTTGTGTTATCAATATATTAGTTACTGATTAGGATTAGATACACCATCCTGAAGTGGAGTCATTATTGATATGTGGTGATCAATGATTGTCTGCATCGTCTGATGCTTCTTTCGATGTATACAATAAAGGGCAAAAAATATTTTGCCGATATACCTTTGGAATGAATGTGGCGTTGAGTTGCATATGTGTTTGCGTTTACCTTTCGATTAATATTCTTTGTACACTCGATTTGAGAACTGTTCAATTATCACAGAGATAAAAAAATGTTGATATTTCCGTTATATCATTTAACAAGTTTGCATTCCTCCTCACCATCCTGTATGTAGTCCTTCTTCCCAAGCAAAACCACGTCTGGAAGACCCCTGCCTCCATTTTCCCACCTCCGGAGAAGTAGTTTCAAAGTCCTAGTTATCCTTTCCTGACATGTTAAAGTTTCCTCGTTCAAACGTTTAATGGTTTTCTGAGAGAACACCGGAAAAGAAAGTCACAGGGAAAAGAGACGGCACTGAAAGGAAGACTTAGCGTGTCAGGGAAAGAGAAATGGTCTTAGGGTACCTAACAAATTATCAAACGAGGTGAACTCAGTCCGTCTTTAGACGAAATGTAGCACTATTTCTCGACCTACTGCGACCCCTTGCAATTCTGCACTAAATATCGCAAACACCTCAATAGGTAACGATTTATAGTGGCCGCCCTCTATTCCCAATTTGTTCTTTCTTTGATTGGCAATTGCCAAGCGGTAAATTACAATATATTTTCAAGAAACCTATTTTAAATAGGAATAATATGTAAAGTGACTCGAATCGGTTTCCTTATAAATCTACACTACTGTTGTCAATGTACGCACCACACGGTGGTCCCTTTCTGCCACGACAACTAGTTATGCTGCCGAAAATACAGAGCAGTTAGGAATAATTGCAACTTGTTGAGTAAGTCTGTTCAATTTGATTGTTTCAAGAGGAAAATTAACCTAACTTTAATTATTATGTCTGTGATGTCTATGAAGAGCACAATCTGTCAGAGAGCTTCCGTAAGATTTATGTTTTGGGAAATTTCATAATTAGAGATGACTCTGGAAATATTTGCAGCACATTGAAAATGCAGGTCGACTTTATGTCCCAAATTTCAATTAATTCGAGGAAATACGATGTTTATATCAATAGCAAATCTCCGTAACACAATTTATCAGGATGTTATAAACTTCCGCGAAAAATAAGTATCATGAAAAATAAATATTCAAATTAGGTTCATGTGCAGTTCCTCGACAGAACGCTGTTACTTTGCAGGTTAATACACGAGCCCGTATTAACTGAAACATGCGTTGCACTCCCAGCAACACTAGACGAAAAGCGGTGGGTGTGTTGATTTAAGCTGGCAAAGGGAGTCGTTGGCGCTGAAAATAATTTAAATCATGGAAAACCATTCATCAGCACAAGATGCTGGTATTGCAGTCTGGGCAGACTATGTACTCGTCCACCACGGCAATATAGGTCTCACTCATCAGAGACTCGTCCTCGAACTTTTTTATTGACAAAGGTTGCAATCGCCCTCGTTTATACAATGAGCTTCATGCGCGTCACGTTCTTCACAGGAAATTGCACACACGTTATGAGAGAGATGTCCCTTGTCAGACTGATTGCCTGTAATTGCCTTCGGTGATCAAGGGAAGAATCTCTACGAAGAAAATGCAATAGGATCTCACAGATAAATGATTTACCATTTGTTTCTGACTTACACTAGAAATGGCAGTACATTCGAACAAAGTTAAGCATTTATTATCTGTGTTGTTATTGCATGTGTACTAATCCATGTCTTGTTGGAAGAATACATTTGATCAGCTAATCATTCCCAGTTTTTTCCTAAATTAATTACAATCATTCACGACCACGTCACGTATAGTGGATAGTTTTTTTTATTAAACGTGATAAGTTATTTGCTATTTTGAATAAATTGAGCTAGAATATTTAAAAACATTACAATATTTACCAACAAACTTCTTGTCAAATAAACACATTTTTAAAATCAGATAACCAGATATTAAATAATATTTATGTGACAATAACAAAACGGTAAGTATCATTATGCAATAGTTCGACGTGTGAACTCGCTGCCAGCTCCTTACTGGTGAATATATAATTCAACATCTTATTCAGCCCTGCAATATTTTTAGTCATTGTAATAATTCGTCCATATCTTTCAGTTTCCTCAGGTGCACTTTCTTATTATTGTGCAAGTAATCACTAACAACTAATCGTGATAAAAGGTCCACTAAAACTGATGTCCGTTTCGTACAATTGAATGTGGCAGATCCAACCCCTTAATATAATAGTAATGTAGCCATGCAACCTTCGCTTTCTATGATGTCCATTAAATAAATTAAACTTAGCAACTATATTCAAAAGGTATTTGTACATGATTTGTCAATGTGTTAGCATATTATCATAGTTTTCATCTTCTGTCTACATATCATTTCCAAAACCCTTATCAGCCATTCCCAACACGTTTTCTACATTTTTACCTTCATTTTACAGTCATCCTCGCTCATGTTTTCAGCTTCATTTTTTTATACTCGTCTGGCGTTTGCACTAGACGGGAGGTTTCTGAAATGCACTTCAAACATAAAATGGCCCCTAATGGCATGTTTCCGGCATCCATTCAATTCACATTAAAAACTTCATGATGGGGAATGACAGGAGTTTTGAGATGATTTGCAGTGGTTCGGACCACATTTGCGTCGCCACATTGATCGACAGTATTCCGTTAACTGGATAGAAAAATCTAGTTTGCTGTGATTATAGATTGGGTAATGTCAACATTTGGAAGAGTGATAAACGCTATCAAATATTTAGGAGGTATAATAACGTGTTTTGTGCATGCTATTCATTGACCCAATGCAATCAGAAAAAATCTGAACACTTCAGATTCCCTTGCTTGACGATCAAATGAGAAGATATAAAAAGGCTGTTGCCGTGATCTAACGTCGTCCTGCTGGTAACTACCTCTGTCCTTAAACTGTACCTTCATTTTCGTCTAC
>SDVV010044601.1:0-10140 GCA_016164225.1 Gammarus roeselii
GACGAATCCGTCCGAGAAGCTTTCTCAACGATTACTAACATTTCTTTTTCAGATTTTTCGTGGAAGCAAGCTACTCTCCCAGTCAGTTCTGGGGGCTTAGGCATTCGCAAGGCACAGGATATCGCCCTGCCCAGCTTCATCTCATCTCTGCACTCGGTCGGTTCCTTAGTCGAAGCCCTTCTGTCAAACGTTAACGTTTTGGCGCAGACTAACGAACTTCCGGAAGCAGTGCTGGCATGGAAAGCTGGGCATGGCGATGAAGCGATCGCACCAGAGGGGGACTGCTGCACTATCCAAAAGTCATGGGACAGGGAAGGTGTAAGGGTAACTTTGGACGGTCTGTTACATGAGGCACCAGATCCCAAAACTAAGGCTCGTCTCCCGGCTGCTTCATGTTACGATAGTGGTTCTTGGCTGGAAGTAATTCCTGCTGCCCCTCTGGGTACTTTATTAGACCCTGACTCGCTTCGAATTGCTCTTGCGCTCAGAGTGGGGGCGCCGGTGTGTTATCCGCAGCTCTGCCGCTGCGGTCAGCGTATGGATGAGTCCGGCACTCGCGCGTTCTCATGCCTTTACAGCGGAGGTCGTCATCCTAGACATTTGGCTCTAAATGACATAATAGAACGAGCGCTACGCATGGTCGGCCTTGGTACGATCCGCGAGCCAGGCATCGATCGAGGTGATGGTAAGCGACCTGACGGCGTTACAGTCTTCCCCTTCTTTAGAGGGAAAAACCTTTGCTGGGATTGCACCTGCGTGGACACCTTCGCGACGAGTCACTTGCCTGGCACTTCTTTAGAGGCTGGCAGGGCGGTCAACGCGGCAGAGAACAAGAAAAGGAATAAGTATCAATCTCTTCGTGACCGCTACCTTTTTGAGCCCTTGGCTATCGAGACGACCGGCGTTATCGGCAAAACCAGCAGCCTCCTGATCCGCGACTTCGGCCGACGGTTATCTGCCGCCTCAGGGGACCCTCGCAAAACGTTCTGGTTGAAACAGAGGTTAGGACTGGCTGTGCAACGTGGCAACGCTTTGAGTGTACAATTAGCATGTAAGCCTATCAATTCGGGGAGTTATAGATCGGATCTTTGTTAAGGTAGAGGGGGTAGGCCGTTACTCCAGCAGGGCTGGAGGCGGTAGTAGTATGGTTGGATGCCACAACTTCTGGCGAGTGTTGGGGCCAGGGGTCTCCCTACTCTTTGGGGGCCTTAGGAAATAAATGGTGGAGGCATCTTCCCGGGGCCTTCGGGCCTATTAAAAAAAAATGTACCAGAACAACACATCTTCAACATTTATCCAGGAATACAGCTAGAGGGAGAGTGGAGCGTAGGACTTGTAGAAGTATACTATAATGACTGGTTCAAGATAAACAAGCTTGATGAAAAGCACAACATTGTATTCTACGTATACTATTTTAATGATAGAGATGAAAGAGTCGGGCATGAAGCTGCTTTGTTTGTCCCTAACGAGCATATCTCAGGCAATACATGGGAAGAACACATCTCCGAGCTAGAAATCGACATCACAAAAAGTCTGTTTAAGAAATGAATCGTCTGAGATGAAGGAAAATTGTTTGAATATGATAATTCCACACAACGCATAAAGTTATAGGCCTTTATTCTACAAAACATGTTGCAATTCAAATATACTGAATCTACGGTGAATTGGTACTTTGGCGGAGATAGATTGGCGTATTTAATGGGTGGAGCGATGCGTCAATATAATGTTGGTGAAGGTGCCGTTAGCAAAAAAATGTTCTTTATGAACGATGGTGTATGCTACATAAACGTTTACTCAGATATCGTGTCACGTAGTTTTATGGGCGACAAGCAAGTCAATATTCTTGATGTTATTCCAAATACTAAATCTTATTCATTTTACGCGTGCACATGTCAAAACTAAAAATTACAGCGTAGTCATATTGATTCCATTTCCATCGATCTACGAGATGGTGTTGGCGGTATCATCCCGTGCAAGGATGGTGGATCGAGCCTGTACGTATTGCATTTTAAAATAAGCTTGAGCCATAGAAATATAACGCTGGATATAAATTAGGTCCTTCGACCACTAGCAATAATGAGGGTGGAATATGCATATCCGTCGTACAAACAATACAAAGCTTTATTCATTATAGGTGACAAAATACGCGGTGGAAGTTGACATGATATTGATCGATTCAAAAGTCAGATATTGTACCAGAGGGGTAGCAGTTTCTTCTCAACCATAACCAGTCTTGTGAGACGTACTTCGCCTTTTCTACGCAAAACTGTACTGCCTGTAGCTGTCGATATGGCTCGAAACATGTCACGCGATTACTCTGAGCAGAAAGATATGCAAAAATCAACCAAGGAACATGGGATTGCTACACTCAAGAATGTTTGTAAAGAAAGCCATGGCTGGAGGCAAGATTAAGGGAAAAGTCAGGAAAAAAACTAATCAAAGAAGCACCGTGGACGAAAGATGGAGTCATGTCGTCAATTATTTAATCACTAGTAAATACCACTGTCCATGCACCATTAACGTTAGTTTCGGGTGAGGTTCAATACCGACAATATGCTTGGTGGATCATCTCTCAACATGACTGGGCTAGAAGCCCCTACGGAAAACCATGAAATGGAACTGATTGATATGTTTTCCCCCGTCAGCAAGAAATATGTAATTGAATCAAGTATCGAGTCTAAGTTTGGAAGAAATTATCTAAGTACAAACAGCAGCCTGTATGACGGTAGAATTGCCGATTCTTTTATAGAATTTCATATTCCCGGGTTGGATAATGAAATGGTCGACTTGAGCTCGTTAACTGCAGAAGTGAAAATCCGTGTTAGAAATCCAGATGGAAGCACGTAAGCCGCTGCTGCACATGATACACTTGTTGCCGGATTTTTTCATTGCATGTTCCAGTGTCATTCTCTATTCCTAAACGGTATTCAGTGTAAAGGAATCAGTTATACAGGTCTACTAAATAATCTCAACACCTATACATCCATGAAATGCTCCGATCTAAACAATAAAGGGCTGAATATGATGTATAAATCACTGCAAACACCCATTCCAGATACCATCGTCGCAGCGAATTATGCTAATCAAAACGAAAATGAAGTTTGTATTCAAGAAAGTGTACGTCATGGTATACATATGATGGGACCACTAAACTTTGATGTAGCCGGTAGCAATGTTATCTATTGGATAATGTCAGCGTAAATATACGATTAGAGCGCAAAACCAAGTAGCGTTCTGCTAACGCATGACAATGAAGAATACATCTATTTAGTTGATTCGTGCAAATTATGGTGTGAAAAGGTTATACCATACCCTATGGCTTTGCTTGTTCTAAATAAAGCGCTTGCAAAAAACGATGACATGATTGAATACATGTTTGATTGACCTATTGTCAAAACAATCGTGTTTCCTACCGGTCCAAACTCCATCTCCATTGATTACCCTTCAACGGGGTTGTTCCACGTAAACTAGCCCTATTTCTCATCAATCGAGCGACACATAATGGAGCATATGTTCGCAATCCAAATTACTCTCAGCATAGCGACATCACAAACGTTATCGTCGATATAAACCGAAACTGCGTTACCAACAATAGATCATTGTTTCCCAGCGAGTGCGCTCAAGCATACCATCAAACACTTTCGGAAATGTGGCATCGTATTATAATGCTAATGCAAAAATACAACTTGTACTGCAGAAACCAATCCAAAGAGATCAATCCTTGGTTCGTATAGCTTACTGCTTCTACTTTGCGTATTATCTATGTCAAAATATACCCGTTAAAAATATAATCGAGCGATTCTCCAACAGCAAACGACGTAGAAACGGTACCAAGGTTAAAAAATTCATCATTAACGTGTCCGAAAATCAACATTCGTACAAAAAGAATATGTGTGGGATTTTAGCCTTTAATACTGCATGTAAATCATTATGTAACTGTTAGATTTATTATCAATAAAAAATGATCAAATAGATGTATGTTGTTATTATCCCTAAACAGTCAGAGGACTAGCATTAAAATTGCAGTTATGCAACATGACATCCACTGAATTGCAATGCCTAGCATTGAAATGCATTATTAGATATCAAAGGTAACCTATATGTAAATATACATGTAAACAAACTATTTATATAGCCTATTAATATATATTTGTATAACCTATTAACATATTTTACGAACAATCCGCAAGCTGTCGGTCCGTCCACCCCTCCCGCCTGCTAAAACCAGTTCCAGCCCGCCGCCTGAATTCGGCCAACTCCCTCCCCACCGCAAATTAAGCCCTATCATATTCCTTCGCATTCGCGTTTCCGTGACATATTACCTACTTATAGTATACAAAAGTGCGTACATGTGTACATTAGTGCGTATATGTGTACATGGGGCATGCAGCGGCCATCATATGCGTATATTAGTGCATACATGTATACATTAGTGTCGGCAGCGGCCATTATAAACGTACATTAGAGAATATATGTGTACATGGTGCCTGCAGTGGCCATTATATGCCTATATTAGTGCATACATATGTACAATAGTGTCGGCAGCGGTCATTATTTACGAATATTAGTTTGTACATGTGTACATTAGTGTCAGCAGTGGTCATTATACGTACATTAGAGCGTATATGTGCACATTAGTGCCGGGATCGGTCATTATATGCATAATGAGTGTGTAAATGTGCGCATGGATTGGTTGTTCAGAATCAGTTAACAGCGTGTTTTCGTTGTAGAAGGATGTCACCAAGCTTGATACGGAAGCATTTTAACGTAAAGGACAAAACGGGGGTATGTGTTTTATGCAGTGCGGAAATAAAATTAAGCAAGTCAGATTCCACTTTCGGGTTTTTGCGTCATCTAAACCGACGCCATCATCTTGAATCTGATAATCTTAAAAATAAACGAGAAAAGAAGAACTCTATGGATGCAAAGGGTGTATTGCTAGAACATGTTGATTTGGACCTGGTTTGCCATAAATAATGAGGTAGAAAGTGATCAACGGGGTGAGAACGGTAAAGAAATTGAGTTACCTATATTATTAAATCGCCCTACGAATAAAGATTGGGTGAAAATGGGTGAATCAAATTGTGGGAAGAATACTCGAACTTTAGACGATATCGAAAATCGAAAATAATGAAAAGATGAAAATTGCTGTGATACATTAAATGAAATGGAACCCCATTGCAGTGATATTGAATCGTGTGACAGTGATACCAAAGAGATGTCAAGTGAAGAAATACCTGGTTAAGTTGAAAAGAGTCGTAATATCGAATGGGATAATAAAACGGTACCGTATGCAAGAGGTGTAAAATGGTGCAATAAAATCAAATGTATACCTAACTTTGTTTCAAAATTATTGGATGTGAAACGTGACGAGAGGAAAACATGTTTCAAACGATTGAGTGATAGAAAAATTACATTTCTGATATGTGTGCTAATATATTGGATGGGAGTGTCACCTCCAGCAGGAAATTTGATGAAATGATTCGATGTTCTAAACATTTAATTAACAATTCGGGGTCGAGAAGATGTTCGCTCAATTCAAGGGTAGGGATTGAAGTGATGAATGAAATATTACCAAAGGTTTCTATCCATCTAAAATGTAAACTAGATCAATGCGACGGTAAGAGGAATAGTCAAGAACCCAATAGACCGGAGGAATACGTAATAAATGTGTTGAAAATACGAACTGTGAGTGAGGCAAAAACAATTATTTGTGATTTACACCGAGAACCCCTATGCGAAACCAATTTGGATTAATAAGCGATATATATAATTGTGAGCTAGAGGGAATAAAAAAATTGTTAACATGGTTTAGAAGCTACCAAATTGGAGTGTTTTACACTAACATTACATAAAAAAAAACGATTGGCGACTTCTCCAAGAAATTCTAAAAAAAAGACTTGTTCCAATATCTAGACGTATTTCGTTCCATTATTTCCAACACAACAACAACAACATCAACAAAGTTATTGTCATAAATACATATTAAAGTACTTATTTTATTATAGTCGTTCAAAATCATACAGGGACAATAAATTAACGGGAATACATCATAGTATATCTTAGAGTAATCCATATCGTTTACATAAGGTAAAGGTACTCTCGTTGAGGAGGGCGTCCTACTGCGAAATAACAGTCAATACTCAAAGCTTCTACTAAACATGACTCGCACAAACGTAATAGGCCTAAATTCATATGACTGTATCAAATAAATTGTTTAAATCCAAAGCCTATATGAAATTTCTTCGCCAAGAGAGATTCTTAGTACGGAGAGATAATGGTCCGTCACAGAGAGATGATGGTCACTCACGGAGAGATGGTGGTCACTAACGGAGAGATGCTGGTTTCTGATAGATTTTGTTATCCAAGTCAACTGATAACGGGACGAAATCAAATGACAAGACGTAAAACAAATCAATATTTTGTTTCACTGCATCTAATTAAGATGATTTATAACCAACACTATGTCAAATTAGGTGAATTTATTCCTAATAAACTTATAGCTCCCTGGTAACCGTTCAAAATCGTACAACAATAACAAAATTATCCATGTAATTCTCTACTCTGTCCCAACCAACATTGAAAACCTTTCATATATGGTGTATCCTAGCAGACCTCAGACTACAAATCCGATAGACAAGTTGTCCAAGAAAGTTTAAAACAGGACTTGATCCACTACCTAGACGTGAAATAAACCAAAATTTTCCCTATGTACAACAAATTAAGTGAACTTATACGTAATAAGCTAATAATCCAATGAAATTCATATGACTGTATAAAATGAATTTGATCACAATTACAAAACATGTGCAAAATTCAACATGCACCATGCGTCGATGTGGAAATAAGCTAAACTATTTATCGAGACCCTCCACCCAACACATACAAAGTGAAATTTGGTCATTATTTAAAAACGTTCATCACAAGTAATGGAAATAATAACTTTTATACCTTACTATTCCTAAATATATTCAACAAATATAAATTATGCACACGTATAACATACACATCCCAAACTCTACCCACCAATCGACCGCCGTGTGACTATTACGCTCTGATCAAGCTCACCTGACAAAAAAAAATCCAGATGCGTAGCGAATTTTGACCTGGGGGAGATACTACCCTCACAACCCTCCGTAAAAAAATTACTTGTAAGCATATACTCACATGAAGAATGTATGATGAATAACAGTAAGCGATCATGTAAAAACCCATAATCATCTACATGGGGGGTATCAAGTAACAATATAATATAAATTGTTCACAACCTACTTCAAATACGTACGTTTAGTATCTTTAATATACGGCTAATTACTCCATCCGTCTCCGATCCGGCTCCGTACTATCTGCCAGCGTTACGCTAACGAGAAAAATAAACCGCCTTAGATCGCGATATGGTTCCCACCACAATACAAACACACAGCTACCTGTTCACAATGGGGACAACCACCCCCTGCGAGGCCTCTATTTATCACGCGATCATTATCTTGAGTCGTGGCCCATTCACATATGGCACCCTGCTGAGTCCCACCTGTTTGCTCCACCCCAGCCAATCCCTGAGGTGGCGTGACTAGGGTCTGAAGTGTAACGGTCACGAAGGGAAGTACGTTTTTGCAAACAAAGTCGAAACATTCAAAATGAAAAAATGTCCGGCAATCAACATTCGTGCAGATGACCATGCATCTCATGACGGATACATGATTGTAAACAGCGAAAGCGATCCTTATATGATGGGACATTGAATCCTCAAAATTAAAAATAAGAATAAACAAAACTTTCGATTCAATTGGGTTTAATCCAATAGTATATGGAGGAACTATAGCTTCGTATTACAAAACTCATGCATATATAGCACTCATACAACAAAAACTGATTCACAGTAATCATCCTTTGGTGTGTGGAGCGTACTGCCTTTACTTTGCCTATCATCTATGTAAAAATACCCCGTAAAAAAATATAATCCAACGTTTCTACAACAGAGAATTACGGAAAAATTATACCAAAGTCGAAAATTTCATCATGAAAGTGTTCGGAAACAATAACTCGTGTAACCAAAATATGAACGGAAATTTGACATTTCATACCGCCTGCAAGGTACTATGCAAATGTTCCTCATAAAAATTATAATATACATCTATGTTTGCTTATCCTAATCCAAAGTCCCAGTAATGAATTAACATTGAACGCTATCGAATTGCAATTATAGCCGTGAACGGATACTATGTTATACCTGACTCATACAAAACATACATCTATAACAACTCAATTGATACCAACACACAGCTAACCCTCGCAATACACATGCCCTCTATATCATTGTGAAAGCCGCCTGATAGCCTCTAACTACTGGTCAACATGCATGCAACTGTTCCTGTTGACCATGGTAGGCATCTCCTTGAACATTTACAACACGTCTTATGTACATTCACAAACAAGAAATTGTGAGTCATCTACAAGATATGGGTATAAAAAGGTCATTATCGATTACATTTATAATCAAATCTTCAAGGTTATTTGCATTTATATACAAACACGCTACATTTTGTTTCTCATTATTGATACAATTAGCGATAACTTTCACATCACATTCATTGTGAAGCTTATATCTTTGTTCGACTTTTCTTCAATTGGTATGTATAGTGGTTTTCGATACAATATTGAGATACAGTACTTTAGCTTGTCACTGTTAGGAAAGTTTTCGGTGTAGTTAGGTTACCCCGAAAGCATTTTATTTCTCCAGTCACACATTCCATTTATGTGTATATACGTGGGTAACCACCATTACTCGACATTTAAGAAGGTTGTGAACGAATGTGATTATAGAGTATATCATGTTTCTTTTATCATTATAATGCTTGGCTGTGAATATTTATCAAATATTCTACAAACCAATTCACAAAAAATCTCCTCGAATAATAGAAATAAGACTACAAGTGTTGAAAATATAATGTTCAAGAGAATGCCAATATGACCAGCAGAATAAAAAAAGCCCTGGTATATTAGAAAATTAGCTAGGTACCCGAATGTAAAATGAATTACCACACCCGACGGTCGAGGTTGACTCCCAACTCACTCGATTTAGGCACGGAAACATTGAAAATGTCAAATTGAGTACGACACTTGATCAGGAAGACTTCGTCTCTAAGTAGCTAAGTCTGGAGTGACTCCGCGCATTTAGAATAATTGAAGAAGTGTTGTGAGTTTCTTACTATTGACCTCCTAATGAATAATTTGGGTAACTAAGACGGAAATGAAACACTCACAATGGCTACGGTTCTTTAATCAACGAGTCAGTGAAATCCTAACATACTCTACGATGAAGGGATCAAAGATCCTACACCAATACTCAACTTTAGGTCCTTCTGCGGTGGCCGCCGGTGTTGGTCTGGTTTGTCCGCCCTGTGCTGGACTGACTGTACCCAATCATTTGAAATCTTGCAAAAAAGGGGAGGCGCCTCGCGTTAATGTTTGAGATTGGAATTGTCCAATGAGAAAAGCTCGACCTTTAGCTAACTGCTAAAGGGCGTGTCCTCGGATTTACTGGTGTCCCATTGGCACCCAAGTTATTTTATTCTTTTTATAATTAACACATGGCCCTCATGCAATTCTATAGCAGGCATCGAAATGCTGACCTTTCCCTTTGTTGTTCAGGCACAAATGGCATACACTTACAAAGGCTTTTGTCCAGGTAACCTAACCCTGGACAGACGTTATCCTAACAGACACAAGAAATGCTGGCGTCTCCACTCGATTGACGGACACAAATGGCCTACACTTACAACGGTTCTCGTGCGAGTAGAAGAAATACACAAAACGTACAGATTTAAAACTAGATATCAATGTAGATATCAACACGACGGAGTTATTTAGTACAACGAAACCATCCTACGCTTACATTAATATGTTTGGAATCCTACCCAGGGCCCGTAGTCACTGAGAGCAGCGACTATATATAAATATATATAAACCGATATGTAAGGTGTACAACACCCTCCTATGTTTGAGAATTTCACTGCCTCCTGGCAGATGATACAAGACCTGACGCCTTTTTTTATGTGGGTTCTAAGAATATTTCTTTTGATGAGGCTGGAGTTGTTGCTTGCTGGAGGAGGGGACCGATTCTCTCTCAGTTCACCCGTC
>SDVV010044602.1:0-10140 GCA_016164225.1 Gammarus roeselii
GAACTTGAGATTGCTCTTTTAGAACAGCTCACTCTAAGAAAGACCTGGTAGTTACAGCTACCTGTAGCTACATACATTTCAAATCTTACCATCCCCAACGTTTTCTGTGATGAATCAATTTTTGATTTAGAAGTTGGTTGCATAAAGATTTGAGGTACTGAATTAATTCAGAGAAACTATTAGTAAAATATCATTATCATTAATTGATATAGCTAGCTAGCTAGCTAGTAGCTAAGTTTCAGATTGTAATTGAGGGTAGCTCTAAGTTCTGTAAGCACTGTTACAGGTAGCTTGATAAGTGTCAACATAGCTAGATCTATAGTTGTCAAAGATATTTGCATGAAACAAATTCAAAGCATTCCAAATTAATTTTCCATTTGATAGCTTACCTTGGTCCTCCAAAAAGAAAATTAAGTCCAAAATATTTTTCAAGACTTGACTTCAAACAAAATGTCATAGTGTTTTCACTTGATATGTCCTATAGGCTTGCATAAACTTCTTGTGCATAGCTAGTAGTTATCTACAACAAATCCTATTAGGACAATCTTAATCAAGTTTTTTCAATGATTGATATTTAATATGATCTGGGAATAAGTTTAAAATGCTACCTATAAATATTAGCTCCTATTGTAGCTAATTTAGAACAACTCATACTATTGTTTTAAAGGAGAGTATCCTTGTTTTTGATCAATAATTGACACTCCACTGTTGGTAGTTAATATGCTGAATGATTCTATCTACGCAGGTACCCCGTGACTCGAGGCACCTACAGTCATATCACCAATGAAGACCTCATCTTCTTCCGGTCGGTACTGGGTGAAGCTGGTGTCCTCACCACAGATCTTGATGGGTATAACACAGATTGGCTTGGTAAGTGATCAGATTGAGAAACTTAGTGATTGAATCAATGCTCCTGATTTCCTCAATTATGAGTCTACTTTTCAAGTGCAGTTCTGACTATGCTTCTGCCCTAGCAAACCCTGGGTTTTGCTAGAATTAATTTGCAGTTCTAGTATGAAGGTTTGTGCAATCTCTCATAGTAATTTAGTGACTACCTGTCATGTCTAAAATTAGGAAAAACCTTGAGAGTGCCTTCTTTAAGATGGAATTTGAATAAAAAGATGAAAAAAAAATACACAACATGGAGAGAACTATGTTCAGTGATGAAGAAAATTAAATGGATTGCTACTCTGTTTATTTTGCTTCCTTGTTTGTCTACATTGTATCAACCAGTCTTGACTGAATTTGAACATTGGTCATCTTGCCCTTGTGTGGTAGAGATTGTGGCTGTTGGCACAGTAATTATTGACCACAATAATTAATTTTTTTTTATGTTTGTATGATGAAAATAGGTGCTTGACTGGATGGGTGTCTGGGCATAAGAAGGTGAAATAAAACATGCTTTCAAGGTTGAAATTATCATGATAGGAAGCTTCTTATGTGTTCAGTGCAGTTGAGATAAAAAACTGATTGGAAAAGAACGCAGTGCAGCGCAAGATTAAGGTAAAAATGATTGAGATTTGTATCACAGTTCAGACAGGGCATTGTTTGGTCATTTGCTATGTAAATGTAGCTGTATCAGAAGCCTTTTTTTAGTGTTTTGTCTATCAGAGCTGTTATCTAAATATCTGCTTGAGTGAGTGTTATCAAGCTAAATTGTACATTTACCACAGTTGCTTGAAGCTTTACTTAGTGGTATTTATATTGTTGGTTTAGCCTGGTAACTATCTGTTTACAATGCTATCTTAGCAAGCTGCAGCTATAATTATTAACTCGAAATAGCTAGCTAAAGCATAGCCATTTTGCAGCTCAATTAACCACATATTGTGTTAAACAGTTACAGCAGAGATGCTCAGGTGCACAATCATTGCATAGCTAGGTATCTACAGCTATCTGCGGAATGATGTTTAGTTTCCAACTCATCTCTCCTCAGGAATGGTTAGAGGGGAGAGTTGTGTGCTGCTGCGACCCCGCACTACTGAGCAGGTCTCTCAGCTGCTGTGCTACTGCAACAACAGGAAACTAGCCGTCTGTCCGCAAGGTAGCCGTCTGTGACATTGCCTCAAACCTAAGACTATCTAGGACTGGCAGTGTAACGTAATGGTAACATAATTCTTCTTGTATGTTTACCATAAGGTAGCTTCATGATGTCAAGTGACATTAACCACCGAGGGAGCTGATGATGAGTAGATTTTAGGCTTGGGCGCAGTAAAAGCTTTTGAGGGGGAAGCTTGGTAGGCGGCAGTGGGAGGGTTTGGAGTCCTTGGGGGAGATTCGGTAGGTTCAATTTTGAGTACAGAAATGTTTCCTGTCACAGCCAGTGTATGAACAGGAATTTGCTAATAACTTCTCTGTTGCTCCCAAGATGTTTCACTCCTATATCAGAAAAAGAAAGAAGGGTTGTCCTTCTGTTGGTCAGAGAGACATGAGTCAGTTGTTTGTGGACCCTCTTTCATCTGTTTTTGTGGATGATGATCCTGCCGGCCCTTCTCCACATAATTTTTGTTCCTGGAAAATTTGGTGTGATTTGTGTGACAAGATTGTTATTTTCCCAGGTTCTGGACAATTTAGATTCATCTACTACCCCCAGACCTGATGCTATCCACCATAGTGTTTTGAAGTCACGTTCTTGGGAGCTGTCACTGTCTTTGTCTTTGATATTTGTAAAGTTGTTAAGCCAGGGAGTCTTGCTGGGGGCCTGAAAGGAATTTTATGTTGTTCCTTCATTCAAGTTTGGTTCAAGGAGCAACCCTCTCAATTATTGACCTGTGAGTCTCACTTCTGTTTGTTGTAAGGTGCTGGAGTGGGTTATTGTGTCCCAGGTAGTGTCTTTTATGGAAGATTCTGGGTAGGAAGGAGCACAGAGGATCAAGTGTTGCTTACTTATTGTGAGGTTGCTGATCTGGTGGATGAAGGAATGGTGGTTGATGATATCTTCTTGGATTTCTCTAAGGCATGTCATGTTGTCAATCACTCTGTTATGTTAGCCAAACTGAGATGTATGGGTATTCATGGTGGCTCGTTGGATTGGATTTGTTGTTTTCTGATTGGGAGGCGAATGTGTGTTTCTGTGGGGAGAGTTGTCAGTGATTCTTGGGAGGTGACAAGTGGAGTGTGCTGGACCCGCTCATGTTACTGCTAGCTATATGTTAATCATGTGGCAGCTGTTGTGCTTTGTGAGTGGAAAGCCTTTGCTGGCGTCTTCAAATTTTATTTCAATATCTCATGCAATGTACAAGCAGTTTGCTTGGGTGTGTCTTCTTTACAAAGAAATCTGAATTTGGTGCAGTCTGTGTCCCTGTCATGGAATTTCTTGCTGAACATTGACGATGTGTTTTTATGCCTTTCTACAGGGGTCATCTTTAATTGGAGCAGCTTAATGATGGATATGCTCGTTATTTGAATGGTGTGGTACTTGAGCTTGTTGATTCCTGCAGGGACTTGGGAGTGCAGGCTGACTTGAACTTGCATTTACACCTGCATGTGAAGAGTGTTGTAAGAATGGCTTCCACTCGGCGACCAGTCGGCTCCGTTCAACTGTCAATAGGAGTTCTGTTTTAATGGAGTCTTTGTTACTCATACAAGACCCATTTTTGACTACTGCTCATGTGTGTATAATGTGAGATACTTGGGGGTATATGAAACTGTTGGATTCCGTTCAGAGGTGGTGGACAATGGAAATTAATGGGCTGGGTGGAGTGGAATATGGTGAGCTGCTCAGAACTTTGCAGTTATTTTTTGTCAAGAGGAGGTATTTGCAATTGGATCTTGTGAAGTGTTGGCAGATTTTCCATTGTTCTGTAGATTCAGGCTTGTCGGCTTTGTTTGAGCTAGCTCCGGATATTGGCACTCATGGCAATTTTTCAATCCGGTGGTTCTTCACTTTTGGACCAACTATAAATGTAGATTCTGCCCTCTGATGTGGTGCAATGCAGTTCTCTTTGTGGCTTCAAGAGGGACTTGGCTGAGGAGTTGGGTGGGTTGTTGTATGAGTATTGCTAGACCTAATAGATTTGATTTTGTGGTTTTGTTTGTGTTTTTGATAGTTGTGTGCAGTTGTTGACCCTCTTCCATGATTTTCTATCATCAATTGGCATTCCTGTCCAGGTGGCAACACGGGCTTGGTGGGTGGCAGTGTGCCCGTTTTTGACGAAGTGATCCTGTCTACCGCCCTCATGAATCAAATAGAGAATGTTGATGAACTAAGTGGAGTCATGACGTGTCAGGTGAGTTGAGAGGCAGCATCAGGAAAGCAAAAATAATCAAATTTACTGACTTAGTGATCATGTGATTATTTGAGAAAAATTACCGCTCAGAAGAAATATTTGGGGTAAAGGGTACCAACCAGCAATAATGCATGATGGATCTGTTATGATGCAGTGCATATTGGTGTAGAGATACCTATTGTTGATAACTTACGGTTTACTCTGGCCATTGGTGGTTTTTCTGAGCTATTAACAATTTTTCTCTTCCACTTGTAAGAGCCATATGGTTTTGCATTGCGCTTCTGGTTTAGTTTGAATGAATCCTGAAGAGAAAACATTACAGAGACGTTTTTACTAGAGAATCTTGATAACATCCGTTGAACATAGTTTTCAACCGATTTAGACCTTTGTGTCTTTTAACCTTACTTGGGAATCTTGAAACTTTCAAGTTCCTCGACTGTTCTTGAGTTTTTAGGAAAAAGAAACTTTTTTTTTCGCTAGGCGGCGCGTGGCGTCTTGCGCCTATCGGTATAAATGTCTTCCAGGTATCGGGGCGCGCTCGGCCGTCTGCCGGCTGAACCCCCAACCCCCTTCCTTCCTATATAAGCGTGAGCTGGCCTGCCTCATCATTCATTCGTCGCCCTGACTTCGGACGCAGAGTACTCCCGCCTCACCTGATCCTGTCAGATTGTAGCACCTTCTCGAAAGGTAAGATTTAGTGCAATGCCGCCCATTAGGGCAGTGGAGTAGTGACCCACTGCCTCTAGAGCCACAGATGGGGTCGGCAATTATTGCCCTGCCACACTGAATTTGCTCTTGATGAGCTGCGTCCCACGACACAACAATTTGTCAGTACAGTTCATGACAAAAGTTGTTGAAACAGAAATTTGTTGAGACAAATCTGTCGACATGACAACTTGTCTATACAATTCTCAACAAAAATTGTCCAAACAAAAATTTGTTGAGACAGAAAGTTGTCAAGACAGATCTGTTGATACGACATGTTGTCAATACAGTATTCAACAAAAATTGTCAAACCAAAAATTTGTCGAGACAAAGTTGTTGAGACAGAAATCAGTCGACACGATAATTTGTCGCTTACAGTTCTTGACATAAATTGTCGAAACATAAATTTATCATGACAGAAAGTTGAGACAGAAATCTGTTTACACTACAATTTGTTGATACAGTTCTAGACAAAAATTGCCGAAACAGAAATTTGTCGAGATAGAAAGTTGTCAAGACAGAAAACTGTCAAGACAGAAAACTGTAGAGACAGAAATCTGTCGACACAACAATTTGTTGATACAGTTCTTGACAAAGATTGTTGGAACAGAAAATTATCAATAGCAGAGTTTTTTTGTTCATTTGTTTTTTGTTTTGTAAACATAATGACATAAATTTTGGTCGGATCAAAACTCTTTTCGCAAAATATTGTGTTATAATACCCATACTCTCGTATAAGTCTTTACCTCTGACTTATACTTCTCTCTCTCTGATTTCAGAAAATGACGGAAACACCTTCCCGGCCCACCTGCTCCCGATGTGCCTGTCCTCTGCCCAAAAACGACCTCCACACCACCTGCCTGAGACACTCCAGCTGCTTCGCGGGACACGTGTACAGGCCAGCAGGGTGCGCCATCTGGCTATCGGTCATGACGACCCCAGGCAGTGCGGCCTACGAGGCTTTCCTGAACATGAATCGGTCAATGAGACGGAGATACTCTGGCAACGCCACGTTGGACACAAGGTCTTTTTTGCACCCTGACTCCCGCCACCTTACACTTCCAGGCACGCAACGTAATCCACCTCGCTACTCGGATACTAGCAAACGGAAGGCAAAGGAGGACAGCACGGCAGCAGACGACCCAAGTTGTCTTTCTCCCCAATCGTCAAGAGGCTCAGGCAGGGATAGCTCTACTCACACGACCGCCCCCCCCCCCCCCCCCTCGCGGTCGCCTACCCCGGACGCGCCTGCCTCACCCTCTGTTTATGAGTCACAGATGCGCGTCAAAGGACGCATCACCCTCGGCGATCTTGGCACGCATCTCCTCATACGGGAAGACAGCACGCTGGACATGCCGCCAACCGTCCAGGAGGGGTTTTACTCGCAGCGGGAGTACACCCCGGGGGACCCATGCCTGCTCTCCGTGTCCATGCGGACCGCCGCAACATCGCTCAAGACATTGCTCCTCCACATCTCCCCGCCCAACTCCTCTGAGTCTCCAATCGCGGGGGACAACATACCTAAGTTGACTCACGCGTCCGCGCGGGCCCGCACAGGGGCACGTAAGGAAGTGTCTCCCACGGCCCCGCTCACCCCCTGATATAGACCGCTACACAGCCACCAGGCCCATCCCTCTGACAACGACGCCCGGGCCACCGTGCCCCCAAGCTCGGCCATGGCCATGGCCACGAAGCTCGACAAGGTGCTTTTGGCGCTTGGCTCTCTCGAAGACAGGTTCGAGGCTCGTCTCCAGTCCCTTTCCAATGATGGGGAGGCCAAGTTCTACGATATGGAAGGACAACATCTCGGATGGAGAGACAACGGGGGGTACGAGAAAGGACCCTATCACTATCAGGACGAGGAAGAGGAAGACGGAGGGGCAGACTTAGAACCTCCGTGGGAGGAGGAGAAGGCTCATCTTGAGGAAGAACACTCCCGCCCTTCGCCACATACCCCTCCTCCCTCCGCTCGTCCCGTCCCGACTCACCGCGCACACCTTTACCGCTCACGCACAGACCGCGTTCACGGCACCAGCCCCCTTCGGTACCATCACAACCTCCCCGCTTCCAGGCGGTACCCAGACGCGCTCCGGCGGAGCTCCCCGATGACGAAACACCGCCTTCCGCCTCTCCTCCTTTCCCTGAGAAGAGGTGGTATGTACCTCTCCTCACTGCGACGTACACAGAGGGATGGGTGAGCTGCGACTATGAGGTCTACACCACAGAGCTGCCTAACAACCTGATCAAGGCTCATGAGAGAGGCCCTAACTTCATTTTCTTCCCGGTGGACTTAACCAGCACCGCGGTTCAGTTACTCGTCCGCAGGTCCACCCCTTTTCTGCCGCCAGCGAGTTCAAAGAAGCTTTCTTTCCAGCTTCTCTTTGCGGTCGAGCAACCTCCCCATCGGGGGGTGACCGTCAGAGAACGTATCCCAAATGCACTACTTGAACTCCTCGAGCAAATCAATACCACTGTGCCCTGCGGGTCGGCACCGAAGGACCTCGACGCTTGGTCAAACATGCAATTTGCGCTCACAGCACACTGCCCCGTAGTCAAGTCCCTGATGGAGTTTGCGAATGCTCCGATCCTCTCCCCGAAGGCTCACTTCGACGCCACAAAGGATAAGATCGCTTTTCCGGTCCAGCACATTGCAACAGAAGCACGTACCAAAGACTTCCAACTTTGCACGCAGGTTGCTCAAAACTTGCGCGGCTACATCCTCGGCGCATCTCTGACGGGGATTCTTGAGCGCATCCGGACTCCCGTCCTCACCGATGGTACTCCAGTTACCCCTCAGTCACTGCGTTGTCTAGCAGAAAACTATTGTCGGGGTCCTTCTTCGACGCTGTTCAGTGGAGATACCAGATTCGGCTTCAGACGCTGGACAGGCTCGCTCCGGAATCTGCCCGGACCGCCCTCCTAGCAGGGTCGGTATTTGAACCTCAACTATTCACCGACGGGGCGATCTTACAGGCTAGCCGAGCGCTGGGCACTTTCAGTAGCAGGACAGAGGTTCTGTCCTTCATAGGTCCTTCCACATCAGGTTTCGTTGCCCCTGCTCCACGGAGACCCCCGAAACACCGGGAAGCTGTCGCACAGCATCCCCTCTATAGCCGAGGCGGAATGGCACGAACCTCCTTTCGTAGCCGACCCTCACCGCCAAGGGCGTGCCCTACGTTCCAGCAGGACGCTAGACAACCCCAAGGAAGGCGGGTGGGCTCCGGTGCGCCTCAGACATGCTCTAGGCTCCACCCCCCCGCCTGCCCTGGGGGCCTGAGGTCGCACCCAGTACGTTCCAAGGAGAGGTAGTCGCGGAGGGGGTCGGGGAACCTCGGCACACAAACGGCCACAGCTAACCGCAGACAGCGGGACCGCCCCCCCTTCCGCAAGCTCTGACGTTCTGCCGGCAACCCTAAGGAACCGCCTCGCGCACTGGACCGAGGCCACGTCCATGGTTAACGCATTATCGCCACAGGCCTCTGCATGAAATGAATGCCATGACCCCCCCCCCTTCTCGATTACACGGTCTCCCACCGACAACGCGAGGATGTTCTAGAAGCCCTCGTATTGGAATTTCTGCGCAAAGGCATAATCAAGGCGGTTCCCAGGCAGCCCGCTTCTGTGTGTCGCATCTTTACGGTCCCCAAGGCCTCAGGAGGAGATCGCCTGGTGATCGACCTCTCCGACCTCAACAGATACATCCTGGTATCCACGTTCCGCATGTCTCACACGCGACGCATACGGGCAGTGCTGAACCCCCCCTCTCTGGTTCACGAAGTTGGATATCAAGGACGCCTTCCCACACATCCCGATTCATCCCAGGTTCCAAAAGTTCGTGGCCTTCAAACTACGAGGCCAACTGTTTTTCTTTTTGGCCCTCCCATTCGGTCTCAACCTGGGACCAAAATTTTTTCCAACGGTCGCAAAGCTGCCCCTGCGTTGACTCCACAAGCAAGGCATAGATGCGGCCTTCTACATCGACGACTGGCTACTCTTGGCACCGACAGCTCTTCACTGCCGGCGCAACACCCAGACGGCCTGCGACCTCCTCCTCAAACTAGGCTTCCGCGTCCACGTGGAGAAATCTGTTCTAGAACCCACCCAGCAGATCGACTTCTTGTGGGTAACATTCAACGGCGCGGCCGGGTCCATCACCCAGCCTTACAACACATCTACCGCTGCAGGGACATGACCACGGAGATACTTTCCCGCGGAACCCTCTCGCTCCGAAAGCCCAGAGTTTTCTCGGCATGATAATTTCCTCACCCCTTATTTACGCCATGCTCGCCACTTCTTCAACGAAGTGGTGCTCGCAGCAGGCTCCCTCCTCCTCTCCCGCAAGCCCTGCCATCTCAACAATCCCTACCGCCAGGCAGCTCAGCACTGGCGCGACGAGACCTTTCTTCATACCACCGTCCCGTTCGTAATGCCTCCCCCGGAGCACCTCCTGTGGACGGATGCATCGGACGAAGCGTGGGTGCCGTATGAGGACAGTCGAGGAACTAGAAAGTTTTGAGACTCCCGAGTAAGGTTAAAAGACACCAAGGTCTAAATCGGTCGAAAACTATGTTCAATGGATGTTACCAAGATTCTCTTGTAAAAACGTCTCTATAATGTTTTCTTTTCAGGATTCATTAGAACTAAACCAGGAGCGCAATGCAAAACCATATGGCTCTTACTAATTACACAAAATAGCTTTTTATCGAGAGAATCGAGATAACAAAAGTTATATTTTACACTAGCTATAGCCTTGTAGCCGGGGCCTTCACTAACTATAGCCTTGTAGCCGGGGCCTTAGAATCGTGCTACCGTATCCACCGCGTGTCGTAGAAGGCGACTAAAGGGGCGCCCCGTAGCCAGGAGTATAATCGGCTACCGCAATCCCCAGCGTGTCGGAGACGACAAAACGGGGCGGAGCGAAGGGGCTAGGAATCCCGTTCTCTGTAAAAACCTTTCCTCGAAGACGGCAAGACGAGCGGGGGGAGGAGAGGCACACGCCTCTCCAAACCCTATTGTTAGGGTCGCTGAATGTGCGTGGCTGTAGTACGAGTGATGTAAAGAGGAGGGAGATTGGTGAGATGTTTTTGAGGAGGAAGTTAGATGTGTTGGCGCTGAGTGAGACAAAGTTGAAAGGTAAGGGCGAATGTGAGTTTGGTGCTGTAAGTGGAAGAAAGTCTGGTGTGGAGGAAGGTAGGGCACGAGAGGGTGT
>SDVV010044603.1:0-10140 GCA_016164225.1 Gammarus roeselii
AGAACTTATCGAGCTGCGACCTAAACGTTTCGATTATATTGCTGTTTACAACTTCCGCAGGAAGTTTGTTCCATTCTTCGACAACTCTATACAATGACGAGTGAGAAACGTTTCATAACGATTTTGTATCCATTGTTCCTAGTCACTCCGTTTGTATCTGGAGTGAAAAGATTCGCTCTGTCGACGTTTTTCTTACCCTTCGTAATCTTCAACACTTCGATCATGTCACTTCTGACTTGACGTTTCTCTACCGAATAATGACTGAGTTCAGGTAGCCTGTCTTCGTACGATTTATTCCACAGCGAGGGAATTAGTTAGGTAGCTCTACGTTGAACCTTCTCAAGTTTAATAACGTATTTCCTAAGTTATGGAGACCAAAATTGAACGGAATACTAGAGATGCGGTCTAGCAAATGCATTGCATATCTTGAGAATACTGTGGTCGTTTTTGTACGAGATAGTGCGGGATATCATACTTATAGCATTTTGTTGCCTTTCATGGCAGCGTCGTCACATTGCTTGCTGCTTTTTAAGTCGTTACTAATGATGACACCTAAATCTCTCTCTTCGGAGACGGGAATGAGTTTCTTTCCAAACATTGAATATTCGTAGTTGAGGTTATGAGGACCTATGTGCATAACTTTGCATTTGTCTACATTAAATTTCCTTTGATACTTTTCTGACCAATCAACAATTTTGTCCAAGTCTAGTTGGATCTGCTGTCACTCTAGTTTAGTTTGCATTTTTCCTCCGATCTTAGTATTGTCTGCAAACTTGCTAATGTTTGAGAGAACGTTGCTATCGAGATCGTTAAGGAATATTATAAAGAGAACTGGCCTTAACACAGATCTTTGAGGGACGCCGCTTGTATCATTATCCCAGGGAGAGGAAGTTTCGTTAAGTACAACTCGCTGCCGTCTGTCCGTAAGCCAGCATTTTATCCAGTTGTTAAGCTCGCCTCGAATACCGATGCTGTGTAATTTACTAATTAGGCGCTTGTGGGGGACTTTATCAAAGGCCCTTTGGGAGTCAAGGTAAATGATATCGATTGGAGATTTTGTGTCATGGATTTCGATTATATATCTGAAGAAAAGTAGCAGATTCGGAGGACCGGAACGGTTGTGTCTAAAACCACGCTAGGAGTCGTCAATCAATTTGTTTAATTCTAAGAATTCTCTAATTTTATCCGTTATCAAACTTTCCATCAACTTGCCAATTACTGTGGTGAGACATTCAGAGGGACAGGTGCTATTTGTGAAAAATTGGGTGGAAATGTTTGATAAATGTTTGGCAATTTTGTTTAAGGTGTCTTTTTTTGATTTTTGTGAAGAATTTTTCAGGACCTGGAGATTTGGTGACTTTCAATTGATCTATATGTTTAATAACTTCGGCCGGGGGAAAAGTTCACTGTGGTGAGGGCTTCTATTTGTTTTGCCGCTATGATTTCCTCAGGATTAGGAACATCCTGATTCTCTAACGTAAATACAGAACAAAAGTATTCATTAAGTAGAACACTTATTATGGTGGCGTCCGTTTCTAGCTCACCAATATCGTTCTCGAGAGGACCTATTACAGATTTTTTTTTGCTCAAAATATAAGTAAAAAATTGCTTCGGATTAATTTTGGCATTATCAGCAATTCCATTTTAATGTTTTTGCTATGTCGTCATGTGGATGTCTCTGCTTTATTAAATTCTTTGCTTTCTTTCGTGATTGATGGTGCTGCAATTCTCCTTTCCAGTACTTGGGCTGATATACTGCTGTTCGCCTGTGCAGTCAAGAAATAATTAAGCGATCGATTGACATCTTGTCCGAGGGTTATTTTTGCGGACGCCATTGACTCTTTTGAGCCATCAAAATTAGCTAATCTTAAGTTAGAGACTTTTTCGCAGTTTGTTGATGTTTTCAACTCGAACTATATCAAAAAACGGATACAGTTGTGGCCACTAGTTCCGAGTGGTTCGACTACTTAAACGTTCGTGACATGAGAGTCGCTTGCACTAAATAGGAGATCAAGAATGTTGCTACCTCTTGTAGGTGTCTTCATCATTTGGGTCATGAACTTATCGTCTGCAAAATCAATCAGACGTTGGCCGGTGGCAGTGCATTCGTCTGTTTCCCAATCAATGTCGGGGATATTGAAGTCGCCAAGCACAATACTGTGTTGTGTGGTGACAACATCGACGAGATTGTTGTAAAGATGATCGATATCATCTGCAACCTTGCTCTCAAGGGGGCAATTGACATGAGTGATTTGACATTTTATTTGTTTACCGACTGCATGGATTGATACTATGTCGTGCCTGTTGTTTGGAATGGGGATTTCTAATATTTGCAGAGTTTTTTTTTATCAGAAACAACACTCCTCTGGCCACTCGGCCTTGTCTATCTTTGTGAAGTAGTGAGTAACCGGGAAGAGAAAATTCGCCTAAATAATGCCTGTGCGCAGTTACATCTACGGTTCCGTGATCGTTATTATGTCGATACTTTCATTTATTGCAGGGATACCTAATTCTTCGATTTTTTGTTTTCGTTTTCGTTTACACGGTTTGTACTAGCGGAGCTGCGACTACTGCCTCTAACGCGGACTGGATTGTTGGGATGATTATGTTTACGTTTTTTGACTTATTTTTGTTGACAAGTCTAGCTCCGATGTTCTAAGGAATGTTTTCGATGGTATCAAGTTCATACGTGTTAATGCGAGCCTTGGTGATTCTATTAAAATCATAGTACTTTGGGTCGATCATCGTACCCCAATGATCCGAGAAAGAGATTATCTGGGCTTTGCAGAAAGTTGCTAGGCACTTGTTAGGTAGAATCATCTGGCTTAACATGGATCTACTTTGGTTCAGATGGGGCAGGATGCCAGTGACTTGGAGGTTCACGTGTGAAAGTTTGATGTTGTTTAGCATGGCTTCATACCTTTTCCACGTCGAATCCGTCTGCGACACGTCTCTAGCTCCGACTTGTATTGTAATTCGCTCATAGAATGTATCCCTTCCTTTGCGATTATGCCTTCGACCTCGTCAATTTTCAAATCAGCTTTGCCGAGTATTCTCAGTTGAATTCTCCCTTCTCGCTTGTTTGATTTTAAGGAGGTGACATTGTAATCACCAATCACAATAATTTCCTCTCTTTTCTGAGAGTCCACATCATCGGGCAGTACATCGAATCGGTTACGTGTATTGAGTCGAAAGTGGTGAGGTTGTGGTCCATCGTGTGTTGCATTGTCCCAGCGTTGCTGCCTCCTACTAACTACAGTTGTGTGAGTTTTCTATCGGTTTAAAACGATCGTTTGTCTCAGCGTCAAAAGGCTGCAAGCTTCTTGGTGAATTCGGTGTCTAGGTGCAATTGGAGTTCCTTCACTTGATTTTGGGTGGCCGCGACAGTTGTTTTGACTGCTGCTAATTCGCTGCTTATCAGATCTTTAAATTCATGAAATTGTTTAAGCACGTTTTCCAATTTTAATTCAACAGCTAGCAATCGGGTATCCGTGTTGGCTGTCTCTGTTATGGATAAGCCATTGGATGAGACTGTCTCTGTTTTGGATAAGCCATCGGAGGCATAGCTGATTTGTGCTTTCAGTTGTTCGGTTTCCTCTACCGCTTGCCAAAATTACAGCGCAATGTCATGCATTCCTCATTTGAGGGACTGCTGCGCAAAGTCCTGGCAGAGCCAGAAGAACTTTTGCAATCCATTAGTTCGGGAGCGTATGAGGTGAGGCAGATGCAACATTCTAGCTTAGTCTGAACCATCTTGGTCTGTTATAGAATTTACCGTTGGGAAAATGGACCGCTAGCTTGAGTTCAATTTTTTTTGCTCATTTGTAGACAGCAGATATGAATGCAATACTATAATTCGATGCTGGATGTGACGATTATGTCTACGATTTGATAACAGAAGTAAAACGGAAATAATACAAGTGTAAGTTGGATGCGCGTATCGTCGGATGCGCGTTAGCGCAAAGTTACGGCCTATTGCGTGATTGGGGTTGAATGAAAGCTAAACTAATTCGTAGCTGCTCCCATCTGCTTCTCGATAAAGGAATGATATCATGATTCTGGGCCCCAACCTTGTACCAAACATGACCGGCAGAGTAACAGAAGATAACGAAAAAATAATTAGTAAATGTGGTGTTACGCAATCGTAGCACGATTCTAAGCTGCAAGATGTAAAACGGTACAATACAATGATACCATCTGATACAAAATACTTCTGCTTTTGTTACAGAGAACCGGCCGCATTTGAAAATGTTGGAAATTGTAATACCAGTAACATCTTAGAATACGGTTATAGACACACAGATAACACGTGCACAGTTAAGATATAGGAACAAAAAAACTAGAGCGGCCTTCTAACAGGGCGGCATCCCAACAGATTTGCCCTAACAGTGCGGAAACACGTTTTCAAATTATAATTATGCTGTGACAATACCAGTTTCATTCGAGATGTTTGAAATCACTATACCCTTACCCTTAATAACATTGATAAAGTACAAACAAGTAAGATGAACACAGCTTAAGATAAAAATCGAACTAATAGAACACGAAATAGAACACAATGGAACTAAAGACACTGTTTTTTACAGTGTGGAAATAGTTTTATTCCTGATGCTAGTCGGCGTCGGCCTGATGATGTCGACAGTGTGGTTCGGGGTTAGTGTCAGCAGCAAAGCCCGATAGTGTTACTGGTTTACCACTGTTGCGTTATTGTGATCGGGGTCCACCTTCCCCTCAACCCAACCAGCCAGTTTCTCCACGCGATGCCAAGGGCGAGAGAGGCCATCAGAGTAGAGTCAAAAAATCCATCAATTCACATCCATTCTCCACTCACGCCACCCTTGCATGCTCTCTCGATACCTCCACACTCATGTCTCTCCTTTTTAACGCCACCTTCACGTCATCCATCCACCAAAACTTCGGTCTACCTCTTTGCCCACGTCCACTCACCTCAGCCTTCATCTCTATTTACCAATCTCCCTTCATCCATTCCCATTATGTGCCGCGAATCTAGTCAGAACCAACAAATCTACTCTGTCCTCTAACTTCTTCACCATTCCAGTTCTCATTCGAACAACGTCGTTACTGATTCTGTCTCTCAGCGTCACTCCAGTTATGCTCCTTAAACATTTCATCTAGAAAACATTCAACCTTCTTCTCTCATCAGCTCTCACTCCCAAGTCTCAGCTCCGTAGAGCACAGTTGGGACAACCACCCTCTCATTCAACCCTCTCTTTGCTTATATCCCTATGTACTACATTTCATTAAACTCTTCAGTGCACCCAACACCTGAAACCCTTTCTTTTCTCGCGACTTAACCTCAGTTCCCACTAGTTCAGTCTTAAAAACACCGAGTTTCTCCTAATACCTCTTCATTGAAGAGGACACTAATTCTGCGCGCATAGACACTCTTCGAACATTCCATTACTCTTCTCTCATCCACATTACCTCAAGCTCCCTCCTCTCACACACTCTGCCAAACTCCACACTATCATGTCGCACCCGATAGAAAATGAATTGTTTTCAACAATTGTTGGTCTTGTCGGAAGTTTGATGAGAATAACAAGATTGGTGAATCAACTCTCAACATGTCAGAGCCACAAGCGCCATCGGAAAGCATCAAAAAGAGGCGATATGTATTTTTACTCTGTCAATATGAATTATTTGATAAAATTATGTATCGAGTCGAACTTTTGGAAGAAATTACGCAAGTGCAAACAATAGCCTTTCTGATGGGAGAACGACCGGTTCCTTTATTGATGGCTGATATCCGGTTGGCTCGGATAACTGCTGCTGTAGAACTCGTGTCACAAATGCTGATGGATCGCCAATGGCTGGCGATGTATATTTCACGCTTGTCGAAAGATGTTTTCATCTAATGTTCCAGAGCCACTCATTACTCGTAAACGGTATACAGTGTAAGGGTTCCACTTAAATAGGGCGAATTATTAATCTAAATGCATATACATAAATTAAATATGTTGACCTTAACAGCAAAGGTTCAACTATAATGTATACATTCTTTCAAACACCGATTTCGGATACTGTCACAAATGTTTTTTTTAATAATGACGAGAATGTGGAATTTATCCAAGGTAGTATTCGTCATGTTATTCATATGATGGGACTTCTAAACTTTGATACTGACAGCCAGTAAACTTTATCCATTCTGAGGTCAACGTAAGCATTCGTTTGGAGCCGGCAAAGTCAGGCATCGTTTTACTAACGTCCAACGTTAATAATTACATCTTCTATAGAGTAGACACGAGTGAATTATGGTGTCAAGAGGAAATACCGTACCCTAGCACAGTGCTTGCTCTAAATAATGCGTGTAAAGAGGTGATACCATACCCTACCACAGTGCTGGCTCTGAATAACGCGTGTAAAGAGGTGATACCATACCCTACCACAGTGCTGGCTCTGAATAACGCGTGTAAAGAGGTGATACCATACCCTACCACAGTGCTTGCTCTAAATAACGCGATCACAAAACACAATTCTTTCGTTGAAGACAAGTTTGATAGCACCATTGAAAAACGATTATGAACCCAACAGGGCCGAGTTCCATTTCAATTGATTCCTTTTTTGGTTATGTTTCTCGTTCACCAGCAAGCACACAACGGAGTATATAATTGCAATCCAAACGATTTACGACATTATGCAATAAGAGACGTTAGTGTTGACGTAAACGGGTACTGTTTATGTAGCAATAGGAGCTCGTCTCACAGAGAACGTACTGCACAAGCCTTCCACCGAACACTTTCAGCTCCAGGGATGCGTCCTATTACAAAACCATTTCCTGAAGGACGGAGTGAATTGTGTAGCTCTGCCCGCGTCGACTAAAATCATGTTTTTGGTAGGTTTACTCACGGGGTGATTCACAGAAATGTCGCCAGGAGGGCATTTCCTAATCGCTCACTGTAACTATGGGAAATAACAACCTTGAAAAAATACCATTGAGTTTTTCTCTAATTGTAAACAGTGACAGAAATCCGAATAAAATGGGCTACGTTTCGCCTATTTCCTACGTCGAAATAACCTTATTGAAAAATAATTGAGTGAGTTTCGAGGTGATTTGCATAGAAACCATAGTATCGTTGGAGAATTTGAATTGAAAAGAGACCCAAATCATCATTCATGCATGACGATCGTATGCAGAGCTATGCCATTTCATGTTGCCTGTAAAAATCTATGTCAAAAATTATTAATTAAAATAAAATACTTTATTCGTATCGATTGTTATCTGTCGTCGAATTGAACGGGTGCGCGAAGGAGCATTTGCTCCTATTATGTCTATAATATTCCTCTACTAATAGCTTACAGTGAACGTGCGCTACCATTTTTTTTCGTATTATCCCTGCATATTTCTCATTATGATAATAATAATTAGTTTAAAAAAACAATTAATAACACCAAATATCTTATAGGTATCTTACAACACCAACACAATATCAACACAACACCAACACAACATCAACACAACACCAACAGAACTTCAGTAACAAACTCACCCATACTCGTGAATAACCAAAAAAAATATATAATTTTTTTCACACAATGCCCCGTCAAAATCAACACAATACCCAATCAAAGCATTTCATTACACCCCCATGCCCGTCCAACACACGCCACGCACGACGCATCGCGCACCTTCGAATTAAACCCCATCTCTCTTAATAGGGTCAGAACCGACTTCCTATTTGGAATGAATCCTTATACATCTTTTCACTAATTTGGGTACGGTATCCTTTTCCCAATTTGTGCTATCCAATCGATGACGCGGTGCCATCCAATCGATGGTACGGTGCTATCCAATCGATGACGCAGTACCCTAATCGATGACGCTGTGTTATCCAATCGATGACGCTTTGTTATCCAATCGATGACGCTTTGTTATCCATTCGATGACGCGGTGCTATCTAATTGATAACGCGGAGCAATCCGATCGACATTGTGGTGCTATCCAATCGATGACGCGGTGCTATCCAATCGATGGTACGCTGCTATCCAATCGATGACGCAGTACTATCCAGCTGATGGCGAAGTGCTATCTAATCGATGGCGCAGCGCTACCAATCGATGACGTACGCAATCGATGGCGCAGCGCTACCAATCGATGGCGCCGTGCTATCCAATCGATGTCGCGGAACTATCCAATCGATGGTGCCGTGAAGGCTCAGTGCTGTCCAACCAAAGGCCCAGTGCTGTCCAACCGAAGGCCTAGTGCTGCCCAACCGAACGCCCAGGGCTGTCCAACCGAAGGACCAGTGCTGTCCAACCGAAGGCCCAGTGCTGTCCAACCGAAGGCCCAGTGCTGTCCAACCGAAGGACCAGTGCTGTCCAGCCGAAAGCCCAGTGCTGTCCAACCGAAGGCCCAGTGCTGTCCAACCGAAGGCCCAGTGCTGTCCAACCGAAGGCCTAGTGCTGTCCAACCGAAGGCTCAGGGCTGTCCAACCGAAGGCGCAAGGCTAAATAATTGAATGGTTTGATAACGCGGTTATCAGTAGACTACAAAACACATGTCTGTCTCAAAACCAATTTAGACTTTAACTGATACGCTATGCTTCAATAGATATAGATTATGAGGATACGAGTTTTGATCAATCGGTATAGATGATAGGGTAGAATAATATAAAATTGTTGTTTATATTTATTTATTGTAAAGTCTCATAACTAAAGTAAGGGATTATTCTATATAAATGTCTGAAACCAAATAACATATGCCTCACAACGATAAAGCGAATAGAACTTTCCTATTAGGTAATTTAAACTTGATGATGGTTTGAAATACGGCATTCATATACAACCATAGCGACTAAATACATTTATATGAAGAGTTTTTATTTAGATTAACGTCTTTTCTTTTGGTACTGTACAAAGATATTATTATACTCTAGAGACTACGATCAGTACGAACGAGTGGTCGAATAAAAAACTCTCTGGATTACTCGACTAACTCTATTAGCTATTGTTTGATTTCTTTTGTTCAAGTGAAAAGGTCGAATGCGAAAATGTTTCGTCCCCTGAACCACTTTACTTATCAATTGTGTTCGATGCATATTTCACGAATTGTGAACGGAAACAAACAGTTCTTACGAGGTGCCCAATGAGGTTTCACATGTCCGTGTTACTGTGTGCGTTTTTTGCCGCGGACCAAGTCTGGTCTCGCTTGACTTGACATATATAACTAATAAGTCTGGAATAAATCACAGTGCTTCGACCAGTGTTGCCAAGTACCTTATAGTTACTGAGACAAGGAACTCGAACTCCATTAACGTGTAAGTTCCTTTTTGCAGCACCCTCTGGTGGTGCCAGGTGATTGTTTGCACCTGAGGTAGTCCACTAGATATGTGTCTGACTTTTTCAGAAGATGAACAATCCCAATTTAAACTTACCGGTGATTCAATTTTGATTCAAAGTTTATTCGGGAAGCCAACACGTTAGTTACAACTCTGATTCATGGTTGAATCGGCACTGACACGTCCGCTTTAGTTTGAATAACAAAAGCCCGATCATCCATAAAACAAGGGTGTCATGGGCATGACTCAACTGTTAACCACCTTGTCGCGATCTTGATCAACTTTGGCAAGTCTGTGAGCAGCCTGAGACCCATCAACATCTTCGAATATGTCAACCGTGTTTTTATTATTAAAATAATGGCCTATTGCAGCGCTCGGTTGGCATTATCAACCAAGATCGGCTGCACAACCTTCTCATAACATATTCCATTCGTACACTTTTGTTGCCGATCGTGGTTGGAATTCCAACAGTGTGCTTTTATAAACACAAAATACAATTTTCCTTAGGTAACTGTATTTTGCGTTCATAGAAAGGAGTTGGACATTATACCTTGGCTCTCAGTTACCTATGTACGGTGCTGACTTCAACCCGCAGATATTTTATTTTATCGGCGATAAACCTAATAGACCGAGAGCAGGCGGCGTTGGAAGGATACCACTATATACATTTTGTCGAGTTAATGGTTGCCAGTAGGTACGGTAGTGAAATCAAAATTCAATGATGATTTGAGGTGACCGAAAACTTAAAGTAGCATTTTTTGATATACTTTAGAACAGAATTTAAATTTCAGTGTCGAAATTCATTTCTAGGCTTTGCTCATATATAATGCCGAACAAAAATCAA